>PVIW01010494.1:0-43805 GCA_004026585.1 Noctilio leporinus
GGCACAGGCACAGGGCACAGGCCATAGACACAGGCACAGAGCACAGGCACAGGCACAGGGCATGGGCACAGGCACATGGAAACAGGGCACAGGCACATGGTAACAGGCACAGGGCACAGGCATAGGCACAGGGCATAGCAAGCACAGCCCAGGTTCACGTCCAGCTCGCCGGTTCCAATGCGGCGTCTGGCAGAGCTTCTCATCTGCTTTTGAGACCCTTTGTCTTCTTCCTCCTGGCCACAGAAATGAAACCAGAACTGGCCACTGTTCAAGCTGTGTGATAGTGAGAATTTACTTTTGTGTATGCTTGAAATTTTCCATAGTAATATTTTTAAAGTATGTATTTATCTCCTGAGGGAGTCTTGAAGCAATGAAGGTCCTAGTAGCAACAAGCACGTCCAATACCCAGATCCTGGTAAAAGAATCAGATTCCTTGGAACAACGGCTGAGACAGGGAGAAAACAGACAACGACTTATCCTGAAGCCTCTTGTAGTGCCAGGAAAAAAACCGGGCCGGGAACATGTCAAAGGGATATATGAATTGACCTGAAAGTTCTTCATTATGGCCAAGGCTAGAACAATTTGAAGAATAAAATAAATAACACAGTATTGGATTATAACCCAAAGTATTAAAAAAATTTACATGAGTCCACACTGACATAAATAAATGATTAGACACATTGTGAAAAAGAGACAAATCTTTCTCATGGACTTCCAATAGCTACTTTCCCTCTACAGGTGGTAGAATTTAATTCCTGCCTCCACCCCTTTCTTCAGGATAGGTCAGATTTAGTGACTTGTTTCCAAAGAAGAGAATAGACAAAGAGGAAAAAACTTCTTACAGTGGAGAAACCTGACAAACACTGTGTTAAAGAAGTGATGAAAGTTATCAACAATGACATCAGGCAGCTATCATGATACTGCATATGTGACAAGAAGTACATTTCACCTCTGTGGTGTTATTTCCAGAACCCGTAATTCCCACTGAATCATGAGTAAAATAACAGAAAAGGCCAAACTTGGAATATGCAATAAAAACCTGGGCTCCCAAGGTCATGGAAAATAATGAAAAACCCAGAAAGTGTCAAAGACCAGAGGCAACTGAGATTGAGGAGAAACGACAGCTAAAAGCAGTGTGGTATGCTGGGCTGCACCCTAGAACAGGAAGAGAACGTGAATGGGGGGAAAAGCTAGTGAAATTCAAATAGTCTCAAGTTTAGCTTTTAAAATTCATAATAAAGGAAAATGGGAGAAAGAGAGAAAAGGCAAGTGGGCTGACTTTGAGACCACCAGACCAAACAATTTCCTTTGTTCTCAGGAACTGTGACACAACCCACAACAACATCTGTGAGTTACAGGTAAGGTGATTCTGTCTTAGTTTCATAGGTGGTAGGAATTGCGTATGTATATAGATGTGTGTGTGTATATATATATACATGTATCTTCTTAAATTCCAGAAACTGTAGAGAAATTACTCTATGGAGGAAAGCAGAAAGTTAAATTCTTCATAATAAACTGATCTAGAGAATCTGGGACAAAGGCTATCTGGTCCCTTTCATCTGTCATAAAATTAATTTGGGTGCTGTCAATTTCACAACTACGTATCCCCAGTATAGTACCTGACACCTTATATTTTCCCTCATTAGACAGAAAAATGAAACATGCTAAATGCAATGTAATTATATGATGGGAACATGGGCATGCTAGAAAGGGCACCAAACATCGAGAGGGATCCTTCTAAAACAGCCTGAGCGCACCTGAGGAAGACTCAGACCCATCCACACCCATTGAGGAGGAACAACGTAACACTGTTACATCATTTGTATAAGCATATATATACTTCAAATAAAAGATGATCATGTCCAAACTTTATGAAAAGAAATGTACATAAATACAGATATAACCTACTAAAGGTTTCAGCCTGTCCAAAGTTAGCAAAATAAAGAAGATATTTATTTTCTAAATAAAGGTTTAGAAACAGGATGATTCCTAAATCCTGTTATTAAAGGCATAGAAAGAATTTGTGTCCTAAACCCCTTAAAAATGGCAACCCAAATTAGGCCTAGGTCCTCAAAAATGTCTATGCAGAAACAGGAAGGGATGGAACCAAAACTTCTGAAAACACAAGAGGAATTTAAAATTCAAAGTTCACCTTTCACAAAGGCTCAGCTTTTAGTTATAGGAACTAAGACTATCCAGGTCATCAGAAACAGGAGTTAAGAGTCAGGAGCAAGTTCCATCCTCTCCGCAACTGTATCTTATTCAAACTCATATCAAATGAATTTCATTTATGAGAAAATTTAAAACACTGTCATACCTTCATATAATTACTGTTAAATGTGGGGAATGTATTCTGAACCACTATTTTTTCCTATTCATACACAAATATTACCACAACCTTAAAACTGGAATATGGCCCTGGCTGGTGTGGTCAGTGGACTGAATGCCGGCCTGCAAACCAAAGGGTCGCCGGTTTAATTCCCAGTCCAGCACATGCCTGGGTTGCGGGCCAGGTTCCCAGGCTGGGGGAGCACAAAAGGCAACCACGCATTGATGTTTCTCTCCTCTTTCTCCCTCTCTTCCCTTCTCTAAAACTTAATAAAATCTTTTTTTAAAAAACTGGAATTCTATAGTTTTGCTTTGTTTTTAGTTAACACAAATCCTTTATTGAAAACCCATGAAGCAATACCTCTCAGATCATTTCAGGTTTTTGAATGCTGTTTATTTCAAACAACCCCATCCACCCTGTGGGTTCTAGGATGGTACCTATAATCAAATACATCCATATTTTTTTCAATAAAACATAAGGATGGTCACACTAGTAGGCTCATCAAAGATGATAAAGAACTTCATATTCATTCAGGTTAGGTTTTAATACCAAATAAGTTACATTTAAAATGTTCCGATAAAGACTATACTTTCAGGGATCATTTCTATAGTTCATTATTAGAGAAATTTCTCTGAACGTGTAGAGCACCAAAAAAAAAAAAAAAAGTTTGGATATATAAAATCTTAAATATCTCTCCATAGCACTTCATAAAGACTGAATTGATCATGGCTACCTGCAACTTAGTCTACAGAAGTAGCATAATTTATTTACTTATTTTACCAGTTTTACAGGACTATAAAACTCCAAAGAACATTATCGTTCTCATATATCTGTGTGCTTGTATAGGTTTCTGTAAGCCAAAATCCTAAAATGGAACTGCTATGTCAGAGGCCAGGAGTAGCATGAGGTTCAATGGAAAAATGTCCTTCAGAGGTCCTGGCTGGTGGCACAATGGATAGGCACCGGCCTGTAAACCCAAAGGTCACTGGTTCCATTCCTAGTGAGGGTACTTAATCAGGCTGCAAGCCAGGTCCCTAGCTGGAGGCAGGTGAAAGGCAACCACACATTGATGTTTCTCTCCCTCTCTTCCCTCCCCCTCCCTCTAAAAATAATAAATAAAACCATGGACATGGACAACAGGTGGGATTGACTTTGGGGGAATGGGTGGGTGGGGAGGGGGACAGAGGGGAGCAAAAGGGGGATGGATGTAATAAAACAACAATAAAATTAAATGTTAAAAAAATCTAAAAATAATAAAATCTTAAAAGAAAAAGAAAAATGCCCCTCAAAAAGGTTGTGCTAAAAAAAAAAGGTTGTGCTAATTTATACCACCAGCAGTATATGTAAGTACTAATTTCCGTATATCCACTCCTACACCGTATAATCAATCTTACAAAGGTTGTAAGTAATCAGTATAATGTGAATATTATAAATGAAAAAAAGATCACATTTGTTTTGCTTTATATCTATTTTATTACTGAGGTAAAGTATCTTCAATATTTATTGGTCCCTTGAAATGTCTTCTTCAGCAAACTACTCATTATTTCTTTGAGTCGCTGACTTGTAAAAGCTTTTATACAGGGTGGGCCAAAAGTAGGTTTACAGTTGTTCATATGGAAAATAATACAATTAATAATATAAGAATAAACTGTGTTTCATGCACTCATAACAATAAACCTAAGTTTGCTTCATCCTGTATATAGGGAAAATCTCCCCCTTTCCTCTCATCCATTACAAATATTTTTTCCCTGGTCTGCCCTGTGTATCTATAACACTTTTCATATCTAAGTTTTTAAAATAAAAATTTACCATCCCTTCTTTTTATGGCTTCTGAGATTCTAGTCTTGCTTAAAAATGCCAACACTCCAAGATTATTTAAAAAATTATATTCTGCAGGAAAAAACTTAACACAGCAAGCCTAAGACTGCTGCCCTCAGAAATCTCTGCAAGGCTGGCCCTTGGATGGCACCTGGAAACTGGGATTTCAGCAGGGTTCCCCCCATTTCCAGAACTGGTTAAGTAACTCACTGTGTCTGAACCGTTTGGTTACACAGACAATACGGTTGATGCTGAATGCCTGCTTTCCTTCTGGGAATCTGGAGGCTTGGTACATGTTAGGCAGAAAGTGCAGGCAAGGCACCAAATAAAAACCCTCAGCGCTGAGTCTGCACAGAGCATCTCTGGCAGGCAGCACATCCCATGGGCTACCACAGCTCACTGTGGGAGGAATTAACACACTGTTGATGGGCGACGTTATACAAAAGCCCATGCAAGTGCAAACACAAGTTAACTCAGTCGCAAACGACAGGCATCTCTAACAGCACGTCCCGTGTGACTCCCCGGAGAGGACACTTGAAAGCTTGCTCCGGGTTTCCTCCAGGCTTCGCCCCACTGCCTTTCCCCTGGCTGATTTTACCGTGTATCCTTCCCCTGTACAAATCAATGCCAGTCCTATGCAAATCACTGAACCTGGGGGCAGTCTCAGAGACCTTGGACACACATCCTCATCTCTGTTTTCTTCTAGATTTTATAATTTTGCTTTCTGCATTCAAGTCTTTTTTATTGTTGCTGATTTGAGAGAGACAGAAACATCCATTGGCTGTCCCGCTTATTTACACATTCATTGGTTGCTCCTCCTCCACGCCCTAACCCGGGATCAAACCCGCAACCCGTGGTGCATCAGGACGATGCCCTCCCCAACGGGGCTACCCAGCCAGGGCAGGGCAAGTCTTTAATCCAGCTGAAATTTTTATGGTTTTTGGGGGTAGGGTAAGGGGGCACATGGATGGATGTAGGAAACCTAGTCTATTATGGGTTTTTAAATCTTTTTCACTGTGAAATTAAACTTTTAGAAAAATGTACAAAACATAAGTATATAGCTTAATGATTATAACATCTGTGTAACTACCATCTAAGTCAAGAAAAACTTTTATTTTGAAATGTACATAAAAGGATTCCTACTGGATCTGCATTTGAGGAGGACTAAAGACTATTTTAACATAAAAAGCAGTGTTTTCAGGACTCACCAAAGGTCACAGAGATAATTAGCAGCGGACCAAGAAATAGAATGGGGTCTCCTGAACTTCGGTCTAAAAATCCATGCCTACACCATGCAACTGTCTACAACAATTACCCTATTTTCCATGGGGAACTATGCTGCATATATAATAGTACAGGCAGCCCAGTCAGGTGACATTAATGAAAACAGTGGAAAAATAAACTCAAAGATTAGAAACAACACCAGAGAAAGCTGGTTACTCCAAAGAAGAAGATACCCCCAAAGGTGTCAAATTGCAGTTCACCCCACCTCCTCTAAATTCTCCCTGCTCATCTAAATGCTCCAATTCTTCAAGGCTCAGCACCCTCCTTTCACTGGGAAGCACTAACTCCTCCGTCTAGATCATTCATACACTCATTCATTTATTGAAATCCACTGTGTATCAGGGCATGGTGGCCATGGGGGAAAAAGAGGCAAGGATGTTATGCAGGTTTACTGTACCCACACATGGTAATTGCCCACTGAAAGGAAAAAGGTAATATCTGCCCTGATGGGTGTGGCTCATTTAGTTGGGCATGGTCCCACAAAACGAAAGTTCGCTGGTTCAATTCCTGGTCAGGGTACATGCCTGGGTTGTGGGTTTGGTCCAAGTTGGGGCACATATGAGAGACAACTGATTAATGTTTCTCTCTCACATCAAAGTTTCTCTCCCTCCTTTTCTCCCTCCTTCCCCTCCCTCTAAAAGTAAATAAATAAAATCTTTAAAAAGAAAAAGGATAATATCTGAATAAGCAAGCAATTCAGAGATGAGCCCCATATACTAAATAACACATAAAAAGATACTCAATCAGACTGATCAGGAATATGTAAAATTAGTACAATGATGAGATATAATTTTGCAAAACTAATAGTACCAAATGTAGCAACAATAAATAAATAAATAAAGGAAGCAAAACAAGAAGTACTGAGTTCACAGCTGACAGGTAGACCCCATGTCATCTCTGAAGAATAAATCTCCACTCAGGCTGAAGAGGCACACGAGGCATGTAGCCTTCAACCTGACAATTCTACACCAGGTAACGCAGTCTACAGCAGTGCTGTTCACAGCGATCTGGCAATACAACACTTGTCACCAGTTGGGAGAGAAGTAAGAAACACTTCTTCCTTCACTGAGAAAGTCTTACTAGGAAAAGAAATGTTAAATAAGTTTACAATAATCACTGACTTGCACTCTGCCCTAAGTTCTCTGTTTACAAGAAGTAATTCTTCAGTCCTCAGATCTCGCTTCATGTATCCCAGTCCTGGAGTAAAACAGAGAAACTTCTCCAAGGGAGAGACAAGCAAACAATACCTATGAGAAACTGCTCACAGCCACAGAATCAGTAAAAGAAAAAGAAAAAGAAAAAGAAAAAAGAAAATCTGAAAGTCAGTCAATAGGAGAACGGATAAAGAAATTGAGGCAGGGTCATACGAGGGGGAACAAAAAAAAGTAATTTATTTATTAAGAATTATGTATTTCGCCCTGGCTGGTGTGGCTCAGTGGATTGGCACCGGCCTGGGAACCCAAAGGTCGTTAGTTTGATTCCCAGCCAGGGCACATAACCAGGTTGCAAGCCAGGTCTCCAGCCAGGCTCATAGCTGGAGGCAGGTGAAAGGCAATCATACATTGATGTCTCTCTCCCTTTCCTCATTACTCCCTGAAAATAATGAATTTTTTTTATCTTTTTTTAAAAAGTTATGTATTTCTTCTTACATGTTGAAACTTTAGTCACCTTCAAGGTACTCATCATTTGATGATGCCTTACACCTACCCAGACATTTTTTCCCACTGCTCAAACCATTTTTGAACTTGTCGACTTTGATACCTTTTAGTGCGTCTGCCAGTTTTTTGTTTTACCTCTTCCACATCATCAAAACATTTCCCTTTGAGTCCTGGCTGGTGTGGCTCAGTGGACTGGGCACTGGCCTGTGAACCAAAAGGTTGCCTGTTCAATCCCCAGTCTGGGACATGCCTGGGTTGCGGGGCCAGTTGCCCATCAGGCAGCATGCAATACAACCCATCGATGTTTCTCTGGCACATCAATGTTTCTCTCCTCCTCTTTCTCCCTCCCTTCCCCTTTCTCTAAAAATGAATAAATAAACCCTTTTTTTTAAAGTCACATGGACCAACATGACAATATCTAAAACACAAGCAAACAAAGAAAGTTACAGAATGATATGATTTCTCTTATGCAAAGTTTTCAAAGGCAATACATATACACTGCATATGATATACACATCACAGGAATGACAACCTCTGGGCAAGAAAGGAAAAGGAAAATTTGTAAGGATTAACAGGGTGCCTGAACTGTAGCTGTAATGTTTATTTCTTACAAATAAAATAGTTAAAAGTAACATAAAAAATGTAAAGATCTGTCAAAGATGTGTGGGACATACCTAAGTGTTTCTATCATTACTCTCTATACTTTTTTTCATACTTGAAATAGTTCATTATTTTAAAAAGATATACGTATATACCATAATAACTTTGTTTTATGGCATAACTATATAAAAAAGGGAAAGAAAACACATCAGCAATTTTTCTTCTTTATACTTTCATATGCTCTTTGAATATTGTTCAATAAAAATATTTTAGAAAACTAATATATATAGCAAGTATTTTTAATTTTTTTAAGATCTTATTTATTTTTAGAGAGGGGGAAGAAAGGGAGAAAGAGAAAGAAACATCAATGTATGGTTGCCTCTCACAACCCAGGTGTGTGTCCTGACTGGGAATCAAACCTGTGACTCTTTGGTTTGCAGGCTGGTGCTCTATCCAGGAGCCACACCAGCCAGGGTGCAAATATTTTTAAATGTTTGCTTGAAGCCATGTTTCAAAGATAAGGAAATAAATTTAAATCACAGCATTTTAAAGCTTAAAAGGAACCTTACACAATATATAAGTGTTGGGGACTGATACCAAGGGACTGTAGCTCCATGAAAGAACATCAGGCCTGTAAGACTTGAGCAGAAAACGGGCAACGCTGGAGGCAGGCACAATCAGTATTAGTTGGGAGGTTCCCATGGGAAATCTGGCCGACAAGAATGCATTATAGCCCTGGCTGGTGGCACAGTGGATAAAGCGCCGACCTGTGAAGCCAAGGGTCGCTGGTTGGATTTCCAGCCAGGCAGGGTACATAACCAGGTTGCAAGCCAGATCTCCAGCCAGGTCCGTAGCTGGAGGCAGGTGAAAGGCAACCATACATTGATTCTCTCTCCCTCTTTGCCTCTTTCCCTTCCTCTCTGTCTAAAAATAACAAATAAAATCTTTAAAAAAAAAAAAAAAAAAAAAGAATGCATTATATCCCCTGAAGCCTATCCTGCTCTCACTATCTCTAGTTAGTGCATACCAGGTGGTTAAGCTCAAAGGCCAGGATGAACTTACACACCCTGTTTTATGGCCACCTGGCATCTCCTTGTCCAGCCAGCCTTCACCTGAGGGAGATCTCTGTGTTCCTTCCATTATTATCTCTGAACATTATCTATTTTCTGTAACCGGCAGTGAATGCTGTTGACTGATGAGTCTGCATGCATCCCATATACCCTTAGGGAACCTGAAGTCAATAAAAACCTTTGGAAGAAGGGGCAGGGCAGTTCTCCACTAGAATTTGCCACCCTTTCTCTTCCCAGGCAGGTCAGATGCCGGTAGACTCATCTCATCCATGGCCGAGGGACTTCGAGGGACCGGGTCTCCCACAATGGAGAGCAACAGGAACATTTACTGGTGGCAATGAAAAATGGCACAGCCACTTTGGAAGACACTTTGGAGGTTTATTATAAAACTAAACACATTCTTAACATACACTTCACTAATTGCACTCTTTTTATTCCTTTCTTTTTAAAAAAGACTTTATTTATTACTTTTTAGAGAGCAGGAGATAGAAAGGGAGAGAGACATCAATGTATGGTTGCCTTTCACCTGCCTCCAGCTACGGACTTGGCTGGAGACCTGCCTTTCAACCTGGTTATGTGCCCTGACTGGGAATTGAACCAGCGACCTTTGGGTTTGCAGGCTGGCACCTTATCCACTGTGCCACCAGCCAGGGACTAATCGCACTCTTTAGTATTTACCCAAAGAAGTGGAAAACTTATCTGCACACAATGACTTATCTGCACACAATTTTAACAGCTGGAAGCAACCAAGATGCACTTCAGTAGGTGAGTGGATGAACTGGTGCACGACACGACACCAGGATATTATTCAGTGCTATAAAGAAATGAATAATCAAGCCATGAAAAGACATGGAAAAATCTTACAGGCATATTACTAAGTGAAAGAAGCCAATCTGACAAGGCTACTAACAGTATGCTTCCCACCACCTGACACCGTGGAAAAGGCATAACTATGGAGTCAGGTAAAAGATCAGGGAGTTGCCAGGGTTGGGAAGAGGGAGGCACAAAAAGCAGAAGCACAAAGGATTTTTAGGGCAGTGATAACACTATATACAATATAATGGTAGATGTATGTCATTCTACATTTGTCCAAACAAATAGAATATAAAACAGCTACGGTGAACCATACATAATACAAACTGTGAACTTTGGGTGATTATGATGTGCCAATGTACACTTCTTCTTGGTTTAAAAAGAGAAAGGCACCATTCTGGTGAGTGACACTGATAATTCAGGAGGGCTAACGCAACAATGAGGCGGAAATCTTTGCCTTTCCCTCAGCGTTGTTGTAAACCTAAAACTGACCTAGAAAAAAATAAAGTCTTTTTAAAAATCTCAAACGAAACAAAAAACACTGAAAATCTTAAATCCCAAACAACAAAAAAAATCCAGATTAGATACTGTCAATATTACATTTTTTAAAATCTACTAGATATATATTTGCTTTCTATTAAATAATTCTCTCATTCACATTATTCCCCTAGAGTGAATATCTTTAGTTTCCCTATCTAGAGTGAAAAGCCTTCTCTCCTTCTACCCTCCCAAGAAAGAAATAACCAACAAAGGGTTAAAGACTTCACTTCGGTGTTATCCACCATTAGCCACTGTTATGTGTAATTATTCTTGAGAAATAAAACTGTCCACATAAATCATTCACTCACCAGATTTCACACACACACACACTACAACATTGAATTCTTAGCGAAGGAGGAACGGCTATTTTCTCACAGGATTACAAAAGGCAAGATACTGGCTTTTCACTCATATCATCACTTTAGGGGAAAAAAAGGAAAAAAGCAATAAATTAGCTTCCTTAGGGGTGTTGTCTTTTCCATGACAAACCTGAACATCAAAACACTCCTTCAAAAGTATGCAAGAAAAGTACACATTGTCAAAAACAGGGAAAGGACTACAAAGTAATGTATATCCCCATGTGGTGGAATTTCAGGATTCTTTTTCGACTTGTTTAATTCTATGTCACCATTAATTTACTTCATGACCATGAATAATTTGCATGATTAAACAAAAAGAAAATATATTTCATGATGATAGGTTTCAGACTTTTTAACGTTGCTTACATTTTCTGCAAAGAACATTGTTTTCTCAATATCAAAGTAAATTTTACATTACACATCAAGTGAGAGGCCTTAATTAGAAGCTGAGGTTGAAAGGGAAAGCTTAAAATACCTGGACCACTGCCTACTACATCATAAATCAATTAATAACCTAAAGCTACAGGATATTTTGAGAAAGATCTGTTACCATAGAAATATACTAGACTATAACAGAATAATTTCACAAGCAAACAGTCTCTCTAATGATATTTACTTTTTGATTCACGCATATGTAAATACACTACAGTCACAATGCAGTTTCACATGGCCTTTTGAGCCTCAAAAGAACTTTGTGAGCCCTGGTTTCAGTACCAGCCAGCGAACCAAAGGGTCACCAGTTCAATCCCCAGTCAGGGGACATGGCTGGGCTGCAGGCCAGGTCCCCAGTTGAGGGCGCCGCACCAAGAGGCAACCACAAATCTATGTTTCTTACTCTTCCTCCCTTACTTCCTCTCTTTCTAAAAATAAAATCTTTAAAACAACAACAACAACAAAACAAAATGTGAGGTGGTCAGCTATCACCCACATTTATGCATGAAATCTTGGAGCTCTGGATCTGACTTGTCAAAGGTCACCAAGCTAATGACACACAGACTTGTAAGTTAAACCTAGAAAGGTCTTTACAGTCCAAATACACACTAGAACACAGTCCCTTCCTCTAAAGCACTATTTTTGGAGTAAGTAATACTAGCTCCAACTTACAATGAGGAAACAGAGCCTAGAATTCATTAAGAATGCTGACCAAGACTATTGCAAAGGTAGAAAGTGACAACACTAGGATTTAAACTCCGGGCAGTCTAACTCTAAACCCAGTGTTCCTTCTAGTATGCCGAATTACTACAGTAAGGTTACAGTGAAGAAAGCAGATGATTCTAATAAGCCTTACTAGACAACTACGGACAAGGTGACTTTGCATCCTGCCCACACAGCCAATGCTGTCACAACGGGTGGGTCCCTCACGCAGTTCGTCCCTTCATCAGGTTCAGCAATGTGACCAAAGCGTCGACCTACCCTTGCGAGTCTAGCCCTGTAAGAGCATCCAGAAGAGGGATGAGACGGGCATCTTCAGCCCACCCTACGGAGCAGAGTGGGAGAGCTGGTCTGCAGGAAAATGGTCTGCAGGCGCAGAGAGGAGGAGCTGGACGACCTGGATGATTTCCAGTCCTTCATTCCAAACCCCTCTTGCAGGGCCCTCTTGTTTCCATAAACTTGAGTGCTTAGAGTAAGTGCCCAGTTTCTGCTTAAGCCAGCTCACAACTGGGTCCAAATACCAATGGAAGATCTTTGGCAAGAGAGAAGAGAAAAAGATGTACCTTTAGAAAAGTACACTGACAATTAAGCAGCCAGCTTAGGCCTAGGATGACTATCAGAGCAGGGAGGAAGTCCTTTCTAAGACTCCAGCTTCAAGGGGCCTTCTCGACCACGCCTCCCAATCATCCCCCAACTGCCATCAAAACTGCACTAGCTGATTAAGTGGACCCACCATATGTTTTCTGGGTCAAGCAGTCCCTCAACCGACAGTACCTTCCCAACCATCCCTTCATCTCCACATGCCCAAACCCAACATGCCACACACTTGCACACCCCATCCTGCCCTACCAATGCCCACACAACTTTCTACAGCCCTCCTGCCACGTATTATCTGGTGCTGCACGTTATGCAACTACTCCATCTTCCTTCCCCTAAACCATAACAACCCTGTGAGGTGTGCCTTGAATCTGACCCCAACGAACTCCCTCCTTTGTTCCATCCATCCTAGAACTCCCAGGCTGAGAAGCTGTGACATAAGTCTCTTAGTATTCCAGCACCACAAGCAGCTGCTCAAGTACCTGTTGAATATTTGAAATCTCACTTCCTCTGCATTAGAAAAGCTATTCAGGAGTTTTTACAGCTAACATCTGCACCAGGGAAAGAAGGGGTTGGTGGCAATTTATAACACCTGACAACAGAACCTCCTGGAAAAGGGAACTATGTTTTCTAATACTATGACAAGTGCTTAGGATTGTTTTAGTTATAGAGGAGGAAGTGGAGGAGAAAGGTTAGGAGGAGAGAAATTCCAGAAGGTGTGACTGTTGCAGAACTGTGCTCCAAATCAGAAAGGGTGCAGCAGTTTCTGCCCAGAGGAGAAGAGGAGAAAAGAAAAGGAGGACAGATCAATGAAAGGCAGGAAAATCAAGGCTCCACTGCAAGGCCTTGCCCCAGCACATCTTCAAGTTAGCTAAATTCCTGAAATGCTTGGAAGACGGGATCTTCTGTGGGCATACCAGTAAAACAGGGATGTCCTGTCCAAGTTGATCAGGTAGAACCAAAACACCATTTTCAGAAATAAGAGCCCAGAAGCTAAGAAAATCATAAATAAACTAAAATACAGGAAATCCACAAAACTTAGACATGATAGGAGGGGAGGATAAACACCTCTCTAAACTTTCACAATATCTGCAATTAAAAGTTTGAGGCTGAAACTATGAAGAATAAGGATGCTCTCGCTGGCATCCAGATTTTGTGTGTAATACTCGATCTTTTCTGGTAGGTACATCCTGTGAATTATAAATCCAACCAGGGTCTACCTAGTAGTTAAAGTCCACATCATCTACTGATTCCTATATACCACTTCAATTTACTAAATGCCCCTCTAACGAATAAATACTTGGCAAAATCCAAAAAAGGTCGGCAGGATACTTCTTTAAGAATTCATGCTTAGAATTGTGACCTCTACTCCTTAGCTTTTAAATACAGGCTTGCTCCCTCCCCAGCCTTTTTAAAAGAAGTCCTTGAATGCAAATGGACTTAAAAAAGGAAACTGTCAAGACATCCAACACTAAACACAAATACATTTAGCACCAGGGTAGGCGACAATCCATCCTGTGGGAGCTGCCTCCTCCCAGCCAGGGCAGCCCAGGGGTGGCAAATAAGAACACCTGCGGGCAACAAGGTCCTGAGCAAGGGGTTCCTGCTAACATGGTCCCTGCTGGCATCCCTTCCGTCCAGAATACCGCAATCAGACAGGCCCCCTGCCTGTCCCCTAGCCCACCAGCCTCACTCCCAGGGCCCAGACAGGTATTTCAATACAGAAACCCCTGCACCGGGATGCCCCAGTGACCAGGATCCCTGAGCAGGGAAGGGCAGCCTTTCTTCTCCTGCCACTTCAGAAGTCCTAGCCATCTGCAAATGATGTCAGGCTACTTTTAGTCCCCTACCAACCAACCCATAGCAAGGCTACTTCTCCCTGCCCACACCCCCCATCCCCAAACCCCCTCTTCCCATAACACACACACTCCCGCACACGTGAATGCGCACCACACACGCACAGGGAGGGAAAACTCATAGGAACAGCTTGGCTGGCTGGGCCAAATGAGGAGGGCAGCCCACGTCTGTACCCCAATTTTGATGAGTAAGTGCCAGACTCCAGATACAATGAAGCGCACAAATACTCCCACCTCCCAAGGAGGCCCTTTCCCCCAGGCCAGTAGCTGGCAGATACCCAGTTAGATATCAGTGTTAATAAACTGATGAGCAGAGAGATTAGCTTATGAAAGCTATGCAAGAGTTCAGTCTGCATAAAATTCAAGTGTACAATAGTTAAGATCCAACCAAAGCAGCTAATTACTTAAGACAAAGCTTATCTTGATGTGTAAACTCTAGAATGTTCTTTAAGTCACTATTTAAATCCCAGCATTAGTGGTTTGATCTGTTTGCCTTCTCTGTATCATGACATTAACACATCTATTACAGGCCCCAAAGCTTGAAGCAAGAAAGAATCTAAGAACGAATAAACAATGTTTCTCATTTCTCTTCTAACCATTCTAAACAATTCCTCCAACCTCTCAATGTTCCATTTCTCTGTGATGGAATGAAGATATGTAAAACAGCAAAGTTGTTCTAACGCTGAACTTTGGTTTATAAAACGCTACATTCATTCCATCCCTCAAACTTCCACCTAAATGAATTAGGCATTACAAACCACCATCAGCAACATACATTCTAAACACCAGAATGGCCCTGGCTGGTATGGCTCAGGTGGTTGGGGCATGTCCCACAACTGAAGGGCTGTGGGTTCGATCCCTGGTCAGGCTGCATGCAATCCCAGTTTGAGAGTGTATCAGAGGCAACCAATCGATGCTGCTTCTCTCTAGCATAGATGTTTCTCTCCCCTTTCCTTTCCTTCTAAAAAGAAATGTCATTGGGTAACAATTTTTTAAAAATGCACTGGGGAAGGGAAAACCCAAATCCAATACTTAAATTAGAAGATAGCAACAAAATGCCCCTTTAGATTAAAGCCACAAAATCCCAGGTATTCATTGTATATTGAGCTCATGATATCTGAGAATTACAATCTGAACTTAGTTTCAATCAAAGGACCATCCAATATTATCCAAGAATGAAAATGACAGCATACCCTTGTTCAGTCTCAGAATGAAATAAAATCAAGTGGCTTTTCCACTTGATTGAGATAGAATAGAATGAAATAGAATCACAGTGCATGTCAAAATGGCAGAATTAGGATTATTCAAGTACCAGACTAAGACTACCTCTCTCAATGCCTCTTTTCACAAATAAACCAATTAACTCCACGAAGGCATTCCTGGGGCGAGTAAAATCATTTTCTGTGGTTGTGGCAGACAATGCTACTTGCAAACTTACTTAACAGTTATAGTCTTTTTCGTGTACATACTGCTACCATCTTGAAGTTTTTTATCCTTTTCTCCTTCTTGCTAACTTCTTGAATTAATGTTTATGTGATGACAGAGAACAGAGGCTTCAGGTCTATAGAAACTAACATGAACTAAACTGATTCTCTTAAGATATCTAGAAAAGGAGAAAATCTCATGACAATCTAGAGGGGAAACTGCTGCTTGATAGCCAATGCATTTTTAAATGGTAATATTAAGAAAATGCAGCCCTGGCTGGTGGCACAGTGGATAAGGTGCCAACCAGCCTGCAAACCCAAAGGTCACTGGTTCAATTCCCAGCCAGGGCACATAACCAGGTTGCAAGCCAGTTCACCAGCCAGGTTCTTAGCTGCAGGCAGGTGAAAGGCAACCATATATTGATGCCTCTCTCCCTCTCTGCCTCTCTCCCTTCCCTTCTCTCTGAAAATAATAAATAAAATCTTTTAAAAAAAAAGAAAAAAAAGATGTTAAGTCTAAAAAGAAAGAAAAGAAAATGCACACATCCTAAAGAACTAAATCTACTAACCTCTATAATCAATGTGACACATGGTCTATCCAACCTTGAAGAAAAATGGTCTGGATCACTAGTGGTATGTTCATCTACTTGTACATGCATAATTGTATATAGAATCTATTATTTAGAACACCAGGAAAAAAACAACTAAAAGATTTATAATCATAACTACCTGTTTTTTTTAAAGCACTTTTCATTTCTATGCTATTATTTCCTAATTGGGGACCCACTTTGAAAACTCAGAATGAGGGAAAAAATTATAGTGATTACCAAACCGCAGAGAGAATAAGAAATAAGTTCATAAATAAAACTTACTTTGTAGAATATGCTAATAATTTTTAAAACACACTTCAGACTAAGAAGTTCTTAAGACCAACATAACATATTATCATATATGTACATATGTATATATCATAAACATAGAAAACCTTGCATTAATATTAAAAGAAAGAACCTGATAAACAGTTTTACAAGAAGACTATCTTAGGCAGGCACACATATTGTTATTAGCATATTTTAACTGAGAAAGTAAAACAGTTAACAGTCACAACCCTGGGAACCAGTGCCCTCTCTCAGCACTCGAAACCCCTTGCCTGGTTCTTCTTCATCTTCTCCCTGCTAAATATGCATAGCCCCCAGACAGCTGTCCTCTGGACCATCTGTCCATTCCTGTGTCTCAGCCATCATTCCCCATGCTTCCCCAAGCTTTAAAACTCAAGTTCTCCCACACTTGCAATCCATGTACCTAGCACTGTGCCAAGTGCTTAGCATGCATTATCTCTTCCAAACCTTGTAACAACCCTGTAGAATGGGTTTTGTTATTATTATCCCATTTTACAGATGAGAAAACCAAGACCGAGAAGTTAGGTCCCTTGTTTAGGACATTATAAAAAGACGCAGAAAGCCCTGGCTGGTAGCACAGTGGATAAGGGCTGCAGGACCCAAAGGTCGCAGGTTCAATTCCCCAGTCAGGGCACATTACCAGGTTGCAAACCAGGTCTCCAGACAGGTCTGTGGCTGGAGGCAGGTGAAACGCAACCATACATTGATGGCTCTCTCCCTCACCCTCTTTCTAAAAATAATGAAATAAAATCTTAAAAACAAAAACAAAAAAAAGAGGCAGAGCAAGGATTCAACACCAGCTCTGAGAAGAAAAAAAAAAAAAACACAACGCTCTGACTTCAATGCCTCTATTTTAGCCTCTATTTTAAAACAATCTCTCTAAACAACTCAATGTGAGTACCTCAATAATTCAACTCATTCATTTGACAAACAATTTATTTGTTGAACACAAACCTGTCTCTCTTTTTTCCACTTCTAACTCCCTACATCTATCTACAGACTACACTCTTCATCCCCTTTATCTCTCAGGTACATTTCTTGAAATCATCTCTAACTCCTTCTCCTGAATGACCCTCGTCAACTTAACCAACAATCTCTACCTATTTTGGAAATTCTATATTATATTACTTCCTTGCCAATTCAGACCCTAGCCACTGTGATGCTTTTCCCTGGCCACTGTGAAACCCTCCTAATTAGCCTTGCTGCTCTTGGTCTCTGGCCCCCTGTAATCAATGTCACACCACCGCCACCTGTTATCCTCATAAAACAAATCTACTCATGTTACACCCCCACCTAAGAGTCTTTGATGGTTCTCTCCTGTCCACAGAACAAAGTCCACACTAATTGTGCTGCCA
This sequence comes from Noctilio leporinus, assembly GCA_004026585.1. Lineage (NCBI taxonomy): Eukaryota > Metazoa > Chordata > Mammalia > Chiroptera > Noctilionidae > Noctilio > Noctilio leporinus. The sequence continues at coordinate 17,755 of PVIW01010494.1, forward strand.
TTCCTATGCAAGCTGGGCTCAATCGACCTCCCAGCTTCATCCTTTACTGCCCCCACCACTAAAAACAATAATAATCTATACAGAGCTTAATTGCATATACAGCTCATTTTCACACACATTCATCTTAATAGCATTATGAGTACTTCTTATCCCAGTTTTATGATAAAGAAATGGAAACTTACAAAGGTAAGGTGATTTGCCCAAGACCCCAAATCATAAAAGGAAAGAAAGGGCCAAGTCTCAAACTCTAAACCTTATCTCTTTCCACAGTACTTCTCGCAGCCATAGCAACCCCATTCCAAAGCCTATCAGACTTACTGAAACCTGTGAAAACACAAAATATTTTCCAACCCCTATCTTAGCTCAAGCTACCATTCTCTTAGGCTGGAATGCTAGTCTCACTTTTTGACGTTTCCAAAGAAGGGTGTTTGGCATTTTTCATATCATACTTTGTATTGGTTCTTTATATTTACATATAAATCTACACTGAATTCTAAGCCCTGTGAGGACAAAATAGGATATTCAATTTTCAAGTTTGCTTATTGAATTGATAAATGGGGGGTGGGGGGCAGATAAGCCATACCCATGGCAAGTATCAAGGCAGAGACTGGCCAGGCCTGAAACCAGAGATGAGCAACTTGGGTCAGGCCATCTGAGCACCCTGGCAAGTTTAACATCTATCTTCCGAACAAGGTCGAATGCCTTACTGCCAGCTATTCTCACACATGTTGGCCTTTACTAAATACTACGGTTTACTGAAAGCATAAGCAAAAGAGAATGGCATGAAAGTGAAAAAAGTCAAAATCAGAACAAAAATATTGTTGTTTTCCATTTTAACGTTCCTGTTTGGTTGAGTAACCAAAATTTGAATGATACTGGCTTGACATCACCCTTTGCCAAAGATGATCTCGTTTGCATGTGTGGCTGTCAGGAAAGCAACCATCTCAGTATGCCCACAGAATCAAATTCTCTACACGGCTTTCCAGCACATCTCAGCCTCTGGAAGCCACTAGGATTTCTGGTGATGGCAGAAACTCTCTCAAAAAGTACCTGACATGTTGATTATCAGGCTAGCTTCTGCAACTGAAGTTTCCCACGGCTGTGTCCAATGGCCAAACTGAATAGTATCAGTGTGCTTTAAGATTACAGGCTGTTGCTCCTTCCCAAGTTGTCTTTATCCCAGTGAAGATCAGATACAAAGGCCGCCTTATAATTATAAAGCCCAGAATATGAAACCACTGAGCAGCTGACCAGGTGAAAAGTCGCAAATGCTTCCTTCTCTCTTTCAGAAAGCTCCCTACCCACAGCTAAAATATAACTACAATGTCAACTTTTCCATGGACTGGCAGAAGATAATATTAGAAGAAAAACTAGCTCACATGCCCTGCACCTAATTTCACTTCATGCTGAACAATTACATAAAGAATGAAAACTACAGACTATAACCTTAAGTAGTTCACAGACTAGATTTCAAAACTTCCTTTAACAATCAGAAGTAAACGCTCTCTATTTTACCATCTTACCTCAAACTCTAATATGTTTTATTCAATATACATCAGAATATTGCCACATTTTATACACTATAGGAGATTTTTTCTAGAAGTTGGCAAGACAGGGGCGGGGATTTGATTTTGTTATATGTTGTGTATTTTTCCTTTCAGAGAGAATAAATACACTGGTAGAGCAGAACTGGCAAACATAGGAATCAAAGAATCTGAGTTCAAGCCATAACTCCCTTAACAGGAGGGAAATTCCAACACTGGACAGTAACAGTATCAAATTCACAAGGGGTTCAAGTCCCCAGCCAGGGCACCGTAACAAGGTTGCAAGCCAGGTCTCCAGCCAGATCAGTGGCTGGAGGTAGGTGAAAGGCGGCCATACATCGATGTCTCTCTCCCTCTCTGCCTCTGTCCCTTCCCCTCCTTCTCTGAAAATAATAAATAAAATATTTTAAAAATAAGCCCTGGCCAGTAGCACAGTGGATAAGGTGCCGGCCTGCGAACCCAAAGGTCGCAGGTTCGATTCCCCAGGCAGGGCACATAACAAGGCTGCAAGCCAGGTCTCCAGTCAGGTCTGTGGCTGGAGGCAGGTGAAATGCAACCATACATTGATATCTATCTCCCACTCTCTCTTCCCCTCCCTCTAAAAATAATAAATAAAATCTTTTTAAAATAATAATAATAAAGAAAAAATCTTTAAAAAATAAAATAAGATTCACAGGGAACACTGCTGTAAGACTTCAATCAGTTAATATGCACAAAGTGATTAGAACACAAGTTAAGACAACATCAGCTTTACTGTTATTCTCCTACAACACCTAACTCAAAGAAACATTTACACGATGTTTGTGAAAACAGATTTCTAACAAATCCCAACTCACGATTATCCTGCTTACCTTTTTCCAACCCTCATACATCAGTGATTCTTACACTACTCCAAAAAATAAAGTAAAATAAGACAACCCTAACAGTCACTTCTCAGCAGCTCCTGCAAAGTGTGGTGACAAATATATTTGAAAGCAGGGATAGACTTAATTTAGACATATGGCATGTATATCATTTCCAATGTAAAGGTAAAAAAGAAAATGTTTATTTGAATCTGTGGAAACTCAAGTGTTAGCAGCTACACATCTCTAAATAACAGACCTGTAACTACAGATGGTAAAATTACTTTAGCATTATCTATGTCATATATAATCATACATTTTGGCTTTTGTATCTATTATTATGTATTCCTCTTTCTCCTCAACATTATTATAATTCTCTGGTGCTTCTTTTGTACCCCACAGCAACATTAAACAACAGTCAAATATGTAGTTGAATGAAGGTAGCATTTGGCAGAGAATTTAACAAAGCACTTTTCACCAGCATGAGCACTCTAACTGCGGCACACAGAGGTAATTCAGCCCAAGGGCTAAGTGCACATTGGAGTCTGAGGCCTTGGGATCCACTGTGCCGCTTGCTAGCTGTGGGAACTTGGACACCTAAAGAGCCTGTTTCACGTTCCATGAAAGTGGCAATTTTAGGATTCTTTTGACAAATGAAAGTGCTTAAAACAAGGCGAGCACTGAAATATTTAGGGAAATGTACTGATTTTCCAATTTACTTTGAAATGCATCAAAAAATGGATTCAGCCCTGGCTGATGTGGCTCAGTGGATTGAGGGCCAACCTGCGAACCAAAGTGTCCCCAGTTCAATTCCCAGTCAGAGCACATGCCTGGGCTGTGGGCCAGGTCCCCAGTTGGGGGTGTACAAGAGGCAACCACACATTGACGTTTCTCTCCCTCTTTCTCCCCACCCCCCTTGTTCCCCTCTCTCTAAAAATAAATAAATAAAATCGTTTTTTATTTTATTGTTGTTGTATTACATCCATCCCCTTTTTGCTCCCCTCTGTCCCCCCAAAGTCAATCCCACTAAAATCTTTTTTTAATTGGATTCAATACATAATGTCACTGAACATACTAAAAATGTATGTATCTTACCAGTCTTCTTTGAATAAACAAAAATAATTATAATAAAATTTTAAAACATGGATTGAAAGATGGGACAGATATGTGATAAGCTAATAAAATATGAAATGTAGAGTCTAAGTAGTGAGTATACAAATGTTCAATTTCAACTTCTCTGTATTTTTGAAGATGTTTACAATAAAATATTGGGGGAAAACAATGCTGGCATTCAGTAGTTTGCTTTTATTATCATCTACTAGTCAAAAATAATAGCCAGTACATATTCAGACACTTTGTCATATCCTTTCTTATGACAGAGTTTTAAAATGCACCTTGTTGCCAGCCACCTACCCTTTTATTTGAGCCATTCTGAAACTAGAAGTGGTTTATTCGAAACTTCTTGGACAATATTTAGGATATGTGTGCGACCTCAAGTTAAATTATTCTAAGGTACCAAATGCCGAGCGTTTAATCTTTCCTGAAGAAATACAAAAATCAAGTCAACAGATATCTATGGTTAATGATTAATAAGTCAACCAAACAAAACACTGGAAAACAAAGGATTGGAACTATTTGTTCCTAACTTTTCCAGTACCCGCTCAAGTCAAAAAATTCCTTAACCAGATGTACTACCAGCACTTTAATAGGTACCTAATGTACAAATATGTCAGCCACTCTTAAATGATACCCGATTCTCCCTCTGATTTTGTTTCCCATTCCAACTGGTAGTTCAGATTTTAACCTTAGTGGTACAACCGGAACTCAGCTATCACACAGCATGACTTTTTTTTTAAGATTTTATTTATTTTTAGAGAGAAGGGAAGAGAGAAGGAGAGAAACATCAATGTGTGGTTGCCTCTCGCATGCCACCAACTGGGGACCTGGTCTGCAACCCAGGCATGCGCCCCAACAGAGAATCGAACTGGTGACCCCCTGGATCGCAGGCCAGCTCTCAATCCACTGAGTCACACCAGCCAGGGCCAATATAAAAATTTGTAATGTCAGACCACCTCACACTCACTGGGAATGGCTATTATCAAAAATACAAAAAACAGCCCTGGCTGGTGTGGCTCAGTGGATTGAGAGCCTGCTTGTGAACCAAAGGATCACAATTCCCAGTCAGGACACATACCTGGGTTGTGGGCCAGGTCCCCAGTTGGGAGCGAACAAGAGGCAACCACATGTTGATGTTTCTCTCTCTCTCTCTTTCTCCCTCCCTTCCCCTCTCTCTAAAAATAATAAATAAAATCTTTTTTTTAATACATAAAATAACGTGTTGGAAAGGATGTGGAAAAAATGAAACCTTTGTGTATTGATGGTGGTAACACAAAATGGCACAACCACTGTGGAAAACAGGATAGTGACTCTTTAAAAAATTAGAAATAGTTACCCTATGACCCAACAAACCCACTTTTGGGTACAGACCCAAAAAGAATTAAAAGCAGGATATAGAAGTGATATTTGCACACTTATGTTGAAAGCCGCATTATTCACAATAGCTAAAAGACACAAGCGAACCAAGTTTCCAATGAAAGATGAAATGGATGAGAGAATGTGATACACAAATACAATGGAGTATCATTCATGCTTAAAAGGGAAGAAACTCCTGTCACATGCTACAACATGGATGAACCTTGAGGACTTTAAGCTAAGTGAAATAAGTCGGTCACTAAAAGACAAATCCGGTATGATCCCATTCACATGAACTACCTAAGGTAGCCAAAATCATAGCGACAAAAAGTAAAATGTGGCAGTCAGCAGCTGAGAGCAGATAGGAATAAAGGAGTCCCATGTAGGTGGAGTTTCAGGTTTGCAAGATAATAAAGAGTTCTGGAGATAGATGGTGGTGATGGTTGTACAACAACATGAATTTACTTAATAGTCCTGAAATGTACTCTTAAAAATGGTTAGGATGGTCAATTTTATTTTCTGTATATTTACCACAATAACAGAAAAAGTAGAAGAAAAAAATCAGGGATTCATCTCCCTGGAGGGCCTGTCGGTGCTCCAGCTTGGAAGGGACAGATAGGCCATCAACTGAATGGTTATGAGCCCCAGATCAATCTCCAACCCTGAGACCCTGTCTCCTCTTCCTGCCCAGGGCCACACCAATCCCACCTTTATCTCAGCTTCAAAAGCAGCAAACATGACTCCTGCCCCGCCAGTTTTGTGTTACAACAGCAAGGAACTTAATCTCTCTAAACCTCCCTCTTTAAAACACGGATAATTTCTACCTACCTGCCTCGTAAGGCGGTTGTGAGGGCAAAAGTGAGATCATGCACATAAAAGTACCTTTAAACTGCCAGGCACCAAAGAAACCAATTACGTTTATAGCTTCTTTCCTATGGAAACTGCCGAGAGGGCTGTACCAACAGAAACTTCACCACGCTTGGGACACCTCCCCGAGGCTTCCTCCCACGTAACGCGCACACAGCACCTCCTGCTTTTGCCATCACCCAGAGGGTGGCCCTGAGCAAACAACAAAAACTCAACTGAAAGCGCCTCATCTACCCACCCCGGACACAATCACAAAGTCCGATCTTACACGTCCGAGGCAAACGCAACATCTAGAAGCCCGGCGCGGCCCGGGGCGCCCTTGGGACTACACTTCCCACAAAGCTTCGAGGCGACCCCGGGCAGCGGGCGTGGCGGCTGGGATTCAGGGTGACCACCGCTCTCCCCGACCGCGGGTCGCCGTGCCCTGGGCATGTGCAACGTTTCAGGTCGAGTGTCCGCTGGCGCTCCCGCCGGCCGGCGCTGTCTCGCCGGGGTCTCCCCCGCGGCCGGCGCCGCCAGCCTCCCCGCCCGCCCGCCCTTCCTGCTCCTCCGCCTGGGTGCCGCTCACCTCCCGCGCTCGGCCTTCCCACCGGTTTCTGGGGTGCGCGCACAGGCACCTTCCCCTCCCCCTGAAAGCTCTATTTCTAGAGCTCGCCCAACAGTTGGGACCCGGAAACCGCAGCGGGGTCAGACGGGACGGGCGGGCACCCCACCGCCCCGGCCGGGCTCGGGCCGGTCCGCCAGCCCGGGCCCCGCGGGTCGGGGGCTGCGCTCCCTCCACCCCCGGCCCCCGCGGGTCGCGGCCGGAGGCGGCTCCGCCTGGGGCTCCGGTTTCAATTTCGCAACGTGACGGTGCAAAGCCGAGGCCTACAAACGCCGGCGGCGGCGTCCAGCGCCCAGCCCGCCCGCCAGGCCCGAGGCCCCCGACCCCCGCACGCCGGGCGCCGCCCGCTCCCCCGGCCCGGCCCGCCCGGCCTCTGCCCTCCGACCTGCGCAGCGCCCTCCGCGGCTCGCGGCCGCTGGCTCGCCCGGCACTTACTCAGCTCGTCCTGGGAGGCGGAGGCGGCGGCCGCAGCCATGTTGCGCCGCGGCGGGAGGGAGGGGCCGGAGAGGGAGGGCGCGGACCGGCGGCGCGGGGGGCTCGCGGCTCGCGGTGCTGCAGGGGCCCGGGGCCGCCTCCGGTCGCTCGGCGCGGGCCGCGCTGCGCCCTCAAGGCCCGCCCGCCGCCGCCTGCGTCCTCCTCGCAGCACGCGTCGCTCTCGCCGTCCCCCGCGAGGTCGCGACTCGGGCGCTCCCGCAGCCTCGCGCGGCCGCCGAGCCGCCGCCGTCAGTGGGCCGAGCCCGGTGCGCCCGGCCCGCGCGGCGGCTCTGCGGCTCCGCGCCGCGCTCGCCCAACTCACGCTGGTTTTATATTTAGAAAGAGCTGAGCCATCCTCCCAGCGGCCCCCCCGCCGGGCCCGCCGCGCGCCGCCCGCCCTCGCTCGCTCGCGGATCGTCCTGCCCACCTGCCGCCGCCCGCCCCGCGCGCCGGAGCCGGCCCGGGAGCGCTCCCCGCGCGGACCCGGCACGCGGCGGCCTGCACGGGCCACCTGGCCTAGCGCCCCGCGGCACCGGCGCAGCCCGCGGCGGCCCAGGCGCGTGGCGGCCCGCACGGGTCTCTGACCTGAGTCCGAGCCGGTCTCCATGCCGGGGATGCGGCGCGGTGGACACCCCGGAGCCAGGCTCCCCGCGGGCAGCACTCGGGAGAGCGGCGCGCTGCGGTCGGCGAGGGGCTCCACCGAGCAGGGCCGGGCTGCCCGGACCCGGAGAGAGCCTCGAGGCCTGGCCGAACCTCCTTTTGGAACGGTTTGTGGCTGTCACGTTGCCTGTGCCCGACCTGAAGAAACACGCCTGTCCAGAGGAAGAGACGTGGACTCCAGAAAGTAGAGCGGGTTCGGAGTCGGCGGGAGGAAGCCCCGCCCTGCGCCTCCCGCCGAACTTCTCGGCCCCGGCGCTGACTCAGTCCGGGGCGGGCGAGCCCGGCGCTGCGAGCCGCGGGCACCACGCTCCCCGGGCTCCTCTCCTCGCTCACAGGCGGCAGTCGAGTGGAGGTTTCCGGTGCTCTTAGGACCTAGGACTGCCGAGCGGAGGAAAATCTCTAAGCACTGTTAAGAGTTAAACGAATCAAGATTTTTTAAAGTCCGAATTCAAGTACATACACACGTCTATGAGCTATTTTTTTTTTCCATGTTTATTCTAATACCTACGTTCCTTCTGGTACCCCGAGTGATTGGCTTTGAATAGACCAAATTTTAATGTTATGCCTTCAGCCTGTCCGTGAGGCCCTGGGCTTGAAGACAAGCTTGCAAAATGGAATTCGAAGTAAGGAATTGCATAATTGCTATAAGTGATGGCACTGTCCTAACAAAACTAGGTAAAAGATCAGATACTTTTTTTTTAATGAGAAAGACATTAAGATTCTAAATGGGTTAAAATTGCATTTATTCCTAAAAGTGGGCATCGGTCCACTTTTTTTTAAAGCCCTCATTCATGTCTAGAAAACTGTACATGTCATTCCAGGTGTAACTGCAGCAATTTTTTTTAAGTAGGTACGTACACAACATTAAAGACACTATTTCCTTTATCGCTGTTATGATAGAAGTTATGCATACCCCTATAAAAAAAATCAAATGATTCAGGAAATCATAAAATAAAAAGTGAAGGTCCTTTTCCTTTTCTCGCTCCTCGAGAAATCTATGGTTAACAGGCAGAGTTGAGTGCATAGCCTCCAAAGTCCCTGTCTCCCCGCACATGTAAGCAGCCCCCAATACAACTTTGGATGGGTTGCGATTCACAATCAGTATAAAGTTCTGCACCAGTGTTTACCCCCATAAACATTCTTCCATGTTCATTCAAAAGCTTTACATCACATTTTTTGTTGTTGTGTTTTGGGGGTTGTTTTGTTTTGGGTTTTTTGGTTTTGTTTTGTTTTTTCCTTTTGGTTCCCGACTCAATAGTACATTAAGTAAACCAATCCCCCCCCCACCCCTTTTTTAGAACATTTTGGCTCGTTTGTTTAATATTGACACAAAGGCAATGTACTACAATGAACTATTTATTTGCAAAGAACTCAACACTGGAATATGAAGTAAAGATTGTCCTCTACCTCCCTGCTCACCAGTGAATGCATTAAAAGTTTTAAAAAGAGAAATAGTTGCCATTTAACACTGCATGACTTTTAGGTACAATCTCTACGTGTATACGTATATATTATGAGATGGTTACAATAAATTTAACTTTCATTACCACATGTAGTTACCATTCTTTTTGTGACGAAAACTTTTTAAGGTCTACTGTCTTAGCAACTTTCAAATTTACAATAGTGTTAACTATAGTCACCATACTGTAAGTTACATCCCCAGGACTTTGTTATTTTACAAATGGAAGTTTGTACCTTTTAACCACCTTCACCCGTTTTTGCCCATCCCCACTCTATTATTGGGCCAGCCAAAAAGTTAATTTGGTTTTTACCATGAGATGGTTCTAGTATTGCTTAGTTGTCATCAACTTCATTCAAAACCATTTTGTTAGATTGTATTGTGACAGCTGGTGTATCAGCATGCATTTTGAAAAAAACATCAAAATTGATAAATTTTTGTGTAGCCATTTTAATATTGAAGATGGAAGAAAATAGCAACATTTTTGCCATATCATGCTTTATTATTTCAAGAAAGGTAAAAACACAACTGAAACCAACAAAAAAGATCTGCACAGTGTATGGAGAAGTTACTGTGACTGATCAAATGTGTTAAAAGTGGTTTGTGAAGTTTCATGCTGGAGGTTTCTCGCTGGACCATGCTCTCTTGGTCGAGTGAAACAGTTGAAGTTGATAGCAATCAAATTAAGACATCAATTGAGAACAATCAGCATTATACCATGCGGGAGTTAGCTAACATACTGAAAATTTCCAAACCAATAGAGTTACTGGTGAAAGTGAAAAATGTGTCTTTTATTTTACAGACAAAACCATATGGACTTCTTGGCCAACTGAATATTTGTAGGTTTTTTTCATGATAACTTAGCCTTGCTAACATCTCTCAAACATCAAACATTTCTTGCAACCCCATTCTTTCTTACCATCCTTGACTCATTTTTATTCTTATTTTTCTTCTAGCTTCCTATAGTCTGCCCATTTCCATCATTATCTCCCCTTTCTGCTCCCTTATGCACCTATTGGCAAACTTTTTCTCTAAGGAAGTAGATAACAGTTTAGGCCTTGTGGACCATACAGTTTCTGTCACATCTATTCAACTCTGTCATTATAACAGGGGAATAGTCATAAACATGAACAAAGGATCTTGGCTGTGTTTCAGTAAAACTTTATTTACAAAAGCAGGCAATGGGCTGGATTTGGATAAAGGGCTGCAGTTTGCTAATTTCTCATCTAGGAACTTCTTGTAATAGGTTGACTTGATGGTGAACGTTGAGGATTTAGTATGCCCGAAAATGTCTCTAATCCACACTGAAAAATCTGGGATGCTGAGAGGGAATCCTAAATTGGAGATACATTCTCATACTTTTGAAGGAACTTTTCAATTTTACCTACCTTTCGTGATGCCTTGTTTTCTTTAGCTCAGAGAGATTCCCCAGAGGTGGTGCTTTGCAATCGGCTATTATTCCGGCTCACAGAGCTATTCTGCTTTATTAGTAAAGTTGTTAAATTTTCTTAAAAAGTATCTATTTGGCCCTGGCTGATGGCACAGAGAATAAGGTGCAGGCCTGCAAACCCAAAGGTCTCAGGTTCTATTCCCAGCCAGGGCACATAACCAGGTTGCAAACCAGGTCTCCAGCCAGGTCCGTAGCTGGAGGCAGGTGAAAGGCAACCATACATTGATGTCTCCCTTCCTCTGTCTTTGGAAATAATACATTTTTTAAATCTTTTTTAAAAATTATCTATTTGAACAAACTGAGCATTGTTTTCTAATGTCCTTTACCCAAGGAATAGCTTTTCCTAGAATTTGGTACCAGGAAAGTGTTTGAATTGCAGGGAAACTTCTATGCTGCCTTTTATGAGACAATAGAAGTTGAGTAATCCATTGTCATTCATTTTTTATCCCAATTGTTAGTTTACAATTGCATTAAACTCTCATACCATATTCAATTCATTTGTATCCTCAGATGTTTAACAAATGTGTAGGAAGGGATTAAGGGAAGTCAACTATTTTGGCAACTATTGCAACATTTCAGATGAAAATTAATAGGAGTGGAGAGTTGAATTTCATATTCAAGAGGCAATTCAAAGGGGGATGAGATATAGGGATCCAGGAACAGGGAGGTCATTCCTGAAATTTCCAGTTTAGAGAAGTGACCTAGTAGATAATGTCCCTAACCAAGATAGAAGAATAGGTTTGGAGGCTAGGGAAAAGATGGGTCTTGAATATGTTGAGCTAAGCAAACATATTTATTATCTCTCCCCTCCCACCTACTTACTTTTGAAAAGTAGTGGAAGTGCCTTATAATAAGTGATAAAGAATGTCAATGAAAACAAAAGCCAAGTTGTAAAGCAAATAGAAACACACCAGCTGAAGTGAACATTTCTAAGTCTGCAAGGACATTCATTGTCACTGGGAAAGATGGACACATTCAGAAATCATCCAGCTACGTTACAGTCTGCCCTTCTCTGCCTCTCTCCCAGAGCACTGAGGCCCAGACAAGAGGCCTTGAGGAAAAGACTAGCATCCAATGTCAAGCAACAAACCAGACTCAAGAATGAGAACTAACCTCTGTGTCAAGAGCGCCCAGCTTGTGTTCGTGGGAGGCCAGCCTCTGTACCCAGGGGCTCAAAAAATTGTTTCAATCCACACCCACAGAGATGGGTACAGTGTGCCTTTGCCCAGATTACCTTTGGACCTGGATGGGGCCAATATCTATGAGGCAGGGAAGAGTTGCAGGCAAACATGATTATCAGTGCTATCAGACAAAGGGAAAATAACTGCTGAAAACCGATTCAAATTCACCCAAGCTTTGTAAGAAATGCTTTGTCTCTCTGATAGGCCTCAGTCTTTCCTTCACCCCCACCACCAGGATATATATATTTTTAAAGATTTTATTTATTTATTTTTAGAGAGGGGAAGGGAGGGAGAAAGAGGAGGAAAGAAACATCAATGTGCAGTTGCTTCTCCCACACCCCCAACCTGGAACCCAGCGCGTAACACAGGCACGAGCCCCAACTGGGAATCAAACCAGCGACCCTTCAGTTGGCAGGCCAGCACTCAATGCACTGAGGCACACCAGCCAGGGCAGGGTCTTTCTGTTTCTGTACTGCAAACCCCATGTTTCTGGGAATTCCTCTCAGGTTCACCCTGCCTCTCAAAATCACCCCCAAAACTTCCACTGAGTCCTCTGGACCAGTTTAGTAGTTACAAACATCCCTCCACCCTCAACAGCTTCACAGAATTCACTCTCACTTCCTACCTTATCTGATGATGGCTTTTTCCCTGCAGCCCAGTCCGGTATAAATTGAAAACTATCTCATACCTTGCATTCCACTGGGTGAGACAGTAGAACTTGTGTCTTCCTAGCTCCTCGTCCAGACTTCAGACCAAAGTTCTACCTAGCTAAGCCTTCCTCTCCATCCTAAATTCTGAGAACTTGGCTGTCAACACCCATTGATGGAGCCATTCATTTCCTCGAATGTTTCTTCTCCTCTCTCTTCCACCTTCACTCCATCGCACTGACCCACTCCCACAGGGACACCCTAGACTTGATCATCACTTACAATATTCCCACTGCTTAAAGCTTTCCCATTTTCTAACCCACCCATTAGACTGTTATCCTGCCTTTTGCTCAATTCCAACACATTCATCCTTTACTCAAAGTCATGGGGAATTGAGTTACAAAATTTTCAGCTTCATCTAGGTTTAATTCATAAAAAGAAATAAGCTACACATATTTAAAGAATAGTAATGAGCCCTGGCTGGCAGCACAGTGGTTAAGGCGGCGGCCTGCGAACCCAAAGGTCGTTGGTTCGATTCCCCAGCCAGGGCACATAACCAGGTTGCAAACCAGGTTTCCAGTCAGGTCTGTGGCTGGAGGCAGGTGAAACGCAACCATACATTGATGTCTCTTTCCCTCTCTGCCTCTCTCCCTTCCTCTCTCTCTGGAAATAATAAAAGCTTAATAAAAAAAAAAAGGAATAGTAAAGAGCCCTGGCTGGTGTGGCTCAGTGGATTGGGTGACAGCCTGCAAACCAAAGGGTGGCTGGTTCGGTTCCCGATCGGGGCGCATGCCTGGGTTACAGGCCAGGTCTCCAGTTGGGGGCACACAGAAGCAACTGCACACTGGTGTTTCTCTCCCTCTCTTTCTCCCTCCCTTCCCCTCTCTCTAAAAATAAGTAAATAAAGTCTTTCTTTAAAAAAAAATAGTGAAGATAAGTTTTTTTTTTTATTTTATTGTTGTTGTATTACATCCATCCCCTTTTTGCTCCCCTCTGTCCCCCTCCCCTGAAGATAAGTTTTGACACATATGTACACCCATAAAAACATCATCACAATCAACGCAATGAACATATCTGTCACCTCCACAGGTGTCTTAATGGACTTCTGTAATTGTCCTCTCTCTACCCCTAGGCCCTTTCCCTTCCCAGGCAACCATTGTTCTGTTTCCTGTTACTTAAGGTTAGTTTACATTTTCTACAATTGTACATAAGTGGAATGACATATTATGGATCCTTCGTTTGTTTGACTTCTTGCACTTTGAGATTTCATCTAAGCTGTGGCAAGTCTTAATAGAGTGTTCTATTACTAGTGTGTTCCTTTTCATTGCTGAGTAATACTCTATTGTCTAGCTATACCATTATTGTTTACTATTTTTCCATTTACCAGTTGCTGGACATTTGAGATGTTTCCAGTTTTTAACTACTACCAAAAAAAAAAAAAAAAAAAGACTGCGATCAGTCCTTTACAAATATGCTTACATTTCAATTGAGGTAGAATTCACTTAAAATAAAATTCACATTTAAAAAAATATATATTTTATGTATTATTTTTAGAGAAAGGGGAAGGGAGGGAGGCAGAGACAGAGAGAAACAGTAATATATGGTTGCCTTTCACCTGCCTCCAGCTACAGACCTGGCTGGAGACCTGGCTTGCAACCTGGTTATGTGCCCTGACTGGGAATCAAACCAGCAACCTTTGGGTTTGCAGGCTGGCACTTATCCACTGAGAAAATTCACATTTTAATGTGTACAATTCTGTTTGACAAATGTGTATAGCATACAAGTTGTCGGACACACACAATCATGAACCATCACCACAATCAAGCTATAGAGTATTTTCATCATCCTAAAAAGTTCCTTTGAACCCCTTTTCTCCACTGCTGGTGCCTGGTAACCACTTATCTCATTTCCGTCCCCAAAGCTCTGTCTTTTTAGAACATCATAGAAATGGAATCATACTCTGTATGCCTTTTTGTATCTGGTTTCTATCACTCAGCATGCAAATTTTGAGATTCAGCTTTATTTTTGCACCTATCAGTACTTTATTCCTTTCAGTTGCTGAGTAATAACAGAAAGTAGTATCTTACATTGTATGAATATCTGCTCACTAGTTACTACACATTTGCATTCTTTCCAGTTTTCAGCTGTTTTTAGTAAAACAACCATAAATATTCCCATCCAGCTGGGCATATATTTTTATTTCTCGTGAGCAAACACCTAGAAGTGGGATTGCTTGGTCACATAGTAAGTGTATGTTTAACTTTCTAAGTACATTGGTTATTAAGGTGTGATTTCTGATCCTTTGGTCTCTCCACTTTTTTCCTTTATGTAAGCTAACTCTCCGCTTTCCCTGTCTAAATTGAATTCCACCTTTCATTTTAAACATCCTTTTGCTCATATCTTCAGCTCTATGTCCCATTACCTTCCTGCCAAACACCCTACAAAACCCCATCTCCTGAACGGACCTGAACATCGCCCTTCTCTGTACCTACCCTGGCACTACTCTGCATACCTTGAAAAAAATCATTCAATGTAGTAGTACATATTGGTGTGACATTAATTGGTGGTCTCTAACACTGCAGGGGATTCTTTCAGTGTTTTCCTAGTTAGCTCAGATTCTCCCCTGAAGGCAATCTCAAACCTAATCTACTCTTACCAAGCTTCAGATCCTACTCCTACCTACTTCTCCCGCTGGTCTCGGTAGATGATCTCCCGGAGATGATCTCCCAGATGATTTCCCGGCAGACTTTTATCAGACAGCGTCAAGTACCTACTTGCTCTTCCTTGCCTCCTTCCCTCCGTGACAATGAACAGTGGACCTTGGCTCTGGGTATGAGACTGATCTCTCCATTTGTGCATCTCCTCCCAGTTTCTCAGTCTGTGTTCTATAGAATGCTCCTTTGTTCTTTATCTTCATCCTAGTTCTCTCTAGTGGATCCTTACTGTATTGTAGCTTGCTGGCTAGTTTGCTGTGTCTTTCTGGAAGGAAGATACTCCCGCTGCCCTCTCCCTTTATAGCCCAGCAGAGCCAGGCAGGAGAATTTTTGTTATTTTCTTTCCAGGAGATGGTCAGGTCTCTCAGAGAGAGACTTCTCACTGGCTCCAGGATTCTCGGAGCCTCAGCTGGGCCAGGGTCAGAGGCACTAGACCTTGAGGATTGGGTGCCCTGGAGGCAGCTCTGCTCTGACTGAAGGAGCTTAAGAGCCTTCAGGGTCCTAAGAAGACATCTCAAAAGTCTGTCTGCCTGGGTGGGGAACATGGGGCTCCAGCCAGGAATGCTCCTCTTTCACCTGTAATAACATTTCTTTTGGATAGAGTTTGGCACTTGAACAACAACTTTTAAAATTCCTACCCTGAACTCTGAGGCTTCCCTCCTCCCTCCAGCTATGGGAGATATGCTTCCTCCTCCTAAAAGGGGCCTGTCTGTTCCAAGCCAGTTGGCTGACAATTTACCATCTCAGTGACTTCTGGGCAAGAACTTTCCCAGTCACTGCACTGGGTGTCATTTTCTGTACAACAGAGGTGGGGAAGAGCAGGCAGGACCTTAGCTCTTCAGTTTCTTTAAAGTGGGTGACTCTAGAAGGAAGGCAGGAAAACCGGACAGACCTGCCCTTTCACACACACACACACACACACACTTCTTCTTCACCTCTGCACAGGAAAACAGGCTGGGCCAGGGGCTGTAAGAAACAAGAAACTTTAATATAAATAACAGGCCATATGGGGAATACTATACAGCAATGAAAACAAATGACTTCCCTTGATTTATAACTGTTACAGAGTGGGAGAAAGCCAAAATACCCCATCTTCGAAGTTTGGGGATGGGGAGGTGGGACACTGAAACACAGCCATTTTTCCTCAGAGAGGTACTTCACGTATTTATGGCTGGTAGCTAGTGTCCTAGTTAAGTAAATAACTGTATAAACCTTCCTCCAAGAAGATGGGAGGGGTTTCTGACCATAGAATGGTGACAGGGCTGCACAAGATTTCACAGGTGATCATGACTGGTCACTCTACCACTGCGTCACAGGCCACCATCATGGTTTAAAATAGGGTGGCAGACACTCAGTCGTGAGCTCTGTCTCTGTCTCTGTCTCTCTCTCTCTGTCTCTGTCTCTCTCCTGGAAGAACATGCAGGAAGACATGGATTGGGTTACTCTCTTTCTGTCCTGGATGACCTGCACACACATGTGGCCTGGGAACTCACCTGGTTTGGGGGGGGGGGGTGCAGGCAGAAGGGGGGCAAATGGAGACATGCAGTCTGAGCAGAGATAAGGAATTAATTACATGTAGTGTAAACGTTGGGGAGTGTGAGCAAGATCCTCTCCTAATTAGGCATAGCAGCTTCCAGGAACTGTGAATTTATAACTGGAATGCTAAGCTGAAAGACCGTATCATTTGCTCTTCTTTTAAAGCTAGCCCTATCAGGCAGGACTGTATATTTTAGGGTGTTTTTTAAAGGGAATGGGATTTAATGATATAATTGCACCTTTAATGTAAATCTGTATACCCCTCAAGTAAACAAAACACCTTTCCTTTTCACTAAACTCTGTTATTAAAAGTCATTCCTCTGTGAACCCAAAGGTCGCTGGTTTGATTCCCAGTCAGGGCACATAACCAGGTTGCAAGCCAGGTCCGTAGCTGGAGGCAGGTGAAAGGCAACCATACATCGATGTTTCTCTCCCTCTCTGCCTCCTTCCCTTCCCCTCTCTCTAAAAATAATAAAATTTTTAAAATCTTAAAAAGAAAATAGAGTCGTTCCCGGTGATAGGCAAAATAGGCCCATTAAAACCAGGGGTCCTGTTACATAACCACAGGCAGCAATACTGATAAATCTCATGGATGTGAATGAAGGAAACCATGGACATATGACTCGTGTTATCTAGATTCTAGGGTATGAGAAAAAACTGTTCTGTTGCAAGTCAGAATACTGGTACCCTTGGGAAGGTGACTAAAAGAGAGTACAGGGGAGGGAAGTGGGGCTTCTAGGATGCTGAATGCTAGTTACATTGATGTAGCCAGACTTAGAAGTCAGGCAGCTCCCTTCCACTGCATTCTATTGGCTCAGCTGGTTACAAAAGTCAGCCAGGTGCAAGGGGGAGGAAACATTGATCCCTCCTCTCAATGGAAAGACATTAACATCTCATCATAAGAGTACATATCCAGGTGGGATATGTATGTATATATTGGTGCAACTATCTTTACAAAACATGATTTGCCACATAGTGCATCAACTTTGTCTCCAGCCTTACCTCTTTCTAAGCTCTTCTCCAAACTGAAGCCAAGACAGCTGAAAAATAAGCAAGCAAGAAGCCCATTTATTTGTTTAAAGCATTCCCAAATCTACTTATCCTTGTTAGAGACCCCACCAGTTTGGCCACCAGTCCCAAGAAGAGGTCATTCTCTCCTGGTAATTTATTCACATGTACCAAGTCATTTGGTTACAGAATATTTCAGCTAGGGCAGTATCTCCCAAAGTATAATCCAAGGATCACCTACAACAGATTGTGTGTGGGAGGAGTCCCAACATGTGTATCCAAATGAAGAATACCATGGGATTCTAAGGTCCAATCAAGTTGGAGGACTAATGAAAAGTTTCTCTGATCTGCCCAGTTAAACAAACCAGCCAATTCCATTTCATGCTCCTTTACTTTCTCCAGCTTCTCCTTGATGCCCCCTTTTTTCAGCCAGCCAAGGAGAAGTAAGAGAAGAATACACATTCAGACCTGGGACTGGGATAGCTTCTTCTGCACTGCAGGCACAGCCCATCTCCTCAGCTAGCCTTGCTGCCTTTGAGATGAGCCCAGCGACGTCATGAACTTGGTCTTTCCATGGACAGTCTCAGGGCCTTGACCTACCCTACGCCTTCAACCTAGAATGTCTTTTCCTCCTGACTCCACCCTTCTAAAAGTCATCTAGGTATTAGGACCGTCCAAATAATCTTTCTGGAATTTTTCAGCCCTTTCTGCTATGCCTCTAATAATCCATAGAAGTGCCCGTTAGATATTCAACAAATTTCTATTTAGCACCTACCATGTGCCAGGCACTGTTCTAGGACTTGGGATTGTACTTCCGCGGAACAAACCAGGTTTTTTTTTTTTTTTTTTTAAAGTGCTTATTCTTGTAGAACTGATATTCTAGTGAAGACAGGCAATGAATAGAACACAAATAAGAAAATTACATGATAGTTAGGAGGGAAAACAGGAGTGGGCATGGGTGGAGTTCCTATATAAGTATAGTGGAGGGAGAGCTTCGTTCAGAAGGTATGAGGGAGTGGCAGAGTGAAATGTCTTGCTACTTCAGGGAGGAGCATGTCAGCCAGAAGTGCCAGGCAGGTTGGAGGGAGAGGGCGGAGCCATTGTGACCGGAGCAGGGAAGTGGGGAAAGAGGCCAGGGAGGTCATGGGTGGCCAGATTCCATGGGCTTTTAGGCCCCTGTGAGAACACGGTAATTTTTACTCGCAGTGAAATGGGAAGCCTTTGCAGTGTTTTAAGCAGAGGAGGGACACGCTCTGTGGTACGTTTTTAAAGCATGTCTTTGGCTATGGTGGGAAAACTGAAGTCAAGAAGCTATTGCAATTAATCCATGGGAAGCGTGATAGTGGTTTGGACCCTGGTGGTAGGATGAAAAGTCATACCATTAATGTTTGTTTAATGCAAGTTGCGGCAGTAATCACGGCTCGTACTGAATTCATTGGTACTGTGCTTTTACAGTGGGTTTTTCCAGCCTCGATTTCAGAGCAGGGTGGGAGGGGAAGGGGGCGGGATGACTTGAAGTTACCAAGGAGACAGAACAGCGCAGAGCTGAAAACCTTCAGAAGATTCTAGGCCTTTAGGCCTCTGGCGCAGCAATAATTCTGTGGCGGAGCCCACCAGCTGCTTCCCAAAGATGGTGCGCAACAGGCGACGGTGAGAGCCTATGGAAAGCACAGGACTTTCGCAAAGTCAGAAGAGCGCACTCCGGGAATCGTAGTTCTGCACCTTTGCGCACGCGCCCTGGTCCCCCGCCGGCTTGCGCGCGCAGCTGCTGCAGGACCAGCCTCTAGAAGCTCATTGCGGTAAGGTTGGTCCTGGCTGCGGGCTGTGATGCAGGTAGTGGGTTCCCCGGGCGGGTAGGTGGGGGCCCGCGGTCAGGTCGGTGGCCCCGAGGACGCACTTGGGGCGGGGTGGGGACCGAAGGTAGCAGCCCTACCTGTCTGCGCTCCGAGTGCTGCAGCTCCGGTGGGAGGTGGGCACGAGCCTAAATGACTGAGCTTGCCTGCAGCCCTCCCTGCTCCCGGAGGCTCGCCACTTAGGTACCTCTGCGTTTTGGGCGGGAAAATTCCTTGTTGTGCGTGCGTTGGGGGTGAGGAGCGCTGTCCCGTGTATTGCAGGGTGCTTAGCAGCATCCCTTGCTCTAATGGCTGGGTAGCAGCAGCAACCCTTGTCGCCAGTCACCATAACCGATTCAGACGTTGCCAGCGTCCCCTGTGAGGTATAGCCTTACCTGAGCCCCGTTGGAGAACTTCTTTCTGCCTGCGTCACATTTTCACGGTGCTGTTCTTGTGAGCTCCCTGGGGACCGAGACGAATGTCTTAGTCACCATTGGGGCGTACGTGCCCAGCAAAACGCCAGTTACGGGGTAAGCACCTAATATTTGGGAGAGGAATAAATGACGTCATGCATGCTGTGTGCTGGGTACTGTGCTCGGAGGTAGGTAATTACTGGTACCAGGGTTTGAAATAGGAGGAGATTGTTCCGGCACTTGCAACGTAGTCCATCTCAGGCTGTATTGTCATTAACTGGGTGCTCGGTAAGGGTGGGAACCCAGGCTGACCTGTCTGCACCTGCCTCCCTAGTGCCCTGTTCCCAGCTCCTGGAAGATGTGTTTTGGTTATTTGTAGAATGAAAGAGTGCATGCCACACAGGGCAGGCTCTCTGCAGAAGAGGCAGAAGAGCCACTGGGGATCAGAGAAAGCTGAGGGGGAGGGCGGGGGCGGGGGGAGGGAGGGAGATGACAGTTGAAAGGATGGAAAGGTAACAGTTGTAAAGAATGGAAAAACCCTTTGCTATGAGAGGGAAAGACAGCGTTTCAAGGAGAGGGAGTGGAGTTAGGGCAAAGGTTGGAGGGAATAGGGTAGGAACTGGGAGATATTTCTTTATGGTTGCAGTGTCCATCAGGGACAGCTAGAGCTCAAGAGGTGAGGTCATCAGGGCATGGTCTCTACGTTTGGATTTTATCTTGAGACAGTTGGGGAGGGACCCTGTTTTGCAACTAGAAGGAATCCTTAGGCTGCATTGTGATGCTGGATTGGAGAATCCTGTACTTAGGTCGTTTCAGTAGGATGGAATGGAAAGGTTCTTAGGAAATGTAACTGCCAGAATTGGGTGGTTGATTATGCAAGAAATCAGATAGGCAAATATGAAATCGGGCTGCTGAATTAGCAACTGGTGGAAACGTGGCCACTCACTGAGAGGGGGCAGGAGTCACTGAATAGCTTTGTGGCTGCATCTTCTTGGAGCCCTGAGCCTTTTCTCATCACTGTTGCTTAGGAGGAGTATCTAGTCTGAGGAAGCTGTTTCCTTGGAGGGTGCCTCCTTCAATTACCATTAGTAACTCCTTGGATTCTCACCTGCAAAGAAAATTATTATTTTAATGTATTAATTGAGCGGTGCTATTTTATGCCTCTGAGAATTAATACACACACACACACACACGCACACACATACACACACACCCCAAACCACCATGAACAGTGTTTTTAGGATTAATGATATGTTTCACTTATTTACTGTCTTACATTTCTTAACAGCTTTTGCGAGACCATAAAGTGAATCCTTGGAATTGTGGTATTTGCTGTGTATAGTGCCTGTTGGTGGACTGTACTGATGCTCAACTAGAGTCGAAAGGGGACTGAATTCCTGCTGGTGATACACGTTGCAAGCCATAGTACTGTACCTGTGAACAAAATGACGGCCATCTCCCCCGAGCCTCAAACTCTGGCCTCCAATGAACAAAACAAGGTCTTAAGAATGGATGCACATGGGGACGAAGCAGCTCTCCTAAAAGGAAACCCTATTGACCCAGAGTCTTTCAGACAGAGGTTCAGATGGTTTTGCTACTCAGAAGAGGCTGGACCCAGAAAAGCCCTGAACCAACTCTGGGAGCTCTGCATTCAGTGGCTGAGGCCAGACATCCACACGAAAGAACAGATTTTAGAGCTTTTGGTGTTTGAGCAATTCCTGACCGTTTTGCCTGGGGAGATCAGGATTTGGGTCAAGTCACAACATCCTGAGAATAGTGAGGAAGTAGTTACCTTAATAGAAGATTTGACCCAAACGCTTGAAGAAAAGGAAGGTGAGAATTATAGATGGGGAGAGTAAGTGGGTAAGATCTCCTTAGAGTATGAGAGTAAACTCCGCAAAAGATAGCAATTTAGTGCTAAACAAGAGACTAGGTCTAAGCCTAGAGGTGGGACTTGGGTTTGAATTGGCCCTGCCTTCTACTGTGCAATCTTGGGTAAGCTGCATAACTTCTCTGAACTTTAATTATTTTTTATCTGTAACAAGGGGATCCCATCTTATCTATAATGAGGATTAAGATAAGGTATAATGTATGGTAGATGCTCAAGAAATATTACTTTCTCTTTACCCTTGAGCAAGGGGAGACTTTAGGATGCAGGAGAGAAAGAGACTATATGAAAATGTTTGGAGTCACAAGCATATACATATGTATAAAAAGCAAACTGAGCCCTGGCTGATGTGGCTCAGTGGATTGAATGCCAGCCTACAAACCACAGGGTTGCGGGTTTGTTTCCCATTCAGGGCACAAGCCTTGGTTTTGTGTATTATTTACCATACATATTTGTATGTTTGTATTCTATCAGGAGTACTGAGATAACTGGGGAAATAGTGTTTACCTGCACAGACTTAAGTTGTGGTCACACAGCTCATTTGTACATCTAGAAATTGGGCTTCCTGACTCCTCTGTCCCTGCAGCATAGTTGTCTACAAAATTGGAGCCTCTGTGTGAAGGCTCCTGCAATCAAGAAGTTCCTGAATTGATTGCTCTAGCATTCTGTAAGCTAGAACAGTTTCCTTAAAACAATTTCTCTTTTCTCTTTGGTAGCATAATTGTGATTCTTAATTTCCATTGATTGTCTTCAATCAATAAGCTGCCTAAAATTTTTTTCATTAGAAAGTGAAGTATGATTTTTAAAATACTTTTCTCTAATTAGAAGCACTGTTAACGTCTCAGAGTATTTAATACGTTTAGTTTATATGTTCAGATTCCTGATTTCTATTTTTGGAAATTGTTGGTGACTTCAGATTCCAGAGGTGGAATCAGTTCTTGAGATTGATTAAATGAAAGTCTGGTGCTTTCATTTAATAAGTGACTCTTAGGCAAGGCATTGTGGTAGGACAATAAAGAAAAAAACAAACTAATGCCTAAAGATGTAGTTTTGCCTTTATACATCTTATACATATTTTAAAATTTTTAGGCAAATTAAATACATTTAATTGTGGGTGTATGGAATGAATAATACCAGTTTTTGTGAGCTTAGGAATTGAAAGGATATTTTACGGGATGGGTAAAAAGCGTGGGTTTTAATAGGAAACTGTATCTGTGGCTCTTCTTTCTGTTTTAAAATGTTGGGGGAAACTTTTCTCTATTTCTTACAACCTTTTCCTCCAGAGACATATAAGAATTTCTAGTCTGAGGGATTCATTTAAAAAACTGGGTTGTGTTTTTTCCTCCCTTGCTAGATCCAGTTTCTCAAGATTCTGTTATTTCCCAAGAGGAGAGCCCTGAAGAAGATAAAACGGTGTCTGTCCTTCCAAACACTGAGTCTGGGGTAAGCTTTCTTTCACTGGCTTTCATTTTCAGGTGAATATTTGCTGACCTCCCACTAGACAGAATAATTAAGACAGCCCTCTATTCCCATTCTTCAAAGTTATTCTTCGCAGGCTATTTTATTTTGGTTTGGGGAATATGCCACAAGTCTGACTCTAGTGAAAACAAAAGCAATCATTTACTAAAATTAATAGTTATTCCTGATAAAGATTAGTCAGGTGAAAAGAGAGTTATATTTCCTAACGTGATTTAAAAAACATCCCCAGCTGGGTAATTGTTGGAAAATAAAAAGCAGGCCCTTGCTGGGTACACAGTTGGTTAGAATGTCATCCCGATACACCAAGTTTGCAGGTTTAATCTTCAGTCAGAGCACATACAAGAATCAACAATGAGCCCTGGTGGTGTGGCTCAGTGAATTGAGTGCTGCTGGCGACTGAAAGGTCACCAGTTCAATTCCCAGCCAGGGAACATAACAAGGTTGTAATCCAGGTCTCCGGCCAGGTCCTTAGCTGGAGGCAGGTGAAAGGCAGCCATACCTTGACATCTCTCTCCCTCTCTGCCTCTCTCTAAAAATAATAAATAAAATTTTTAAAAATAAATAAAAATAAAATATTTTTAAAAATTAACAAGGAATGCATAAACAAGTGGAACAACAAATCGATGTTTCTCTCCATTTTCCCCTTCGCCTCTCTCTAAAATCAATAAGTTAAAAAAATTTTTTTTAATTTAAAGAAAAGGCAATTCTTATAATGCCCGTGAGAAGATAAAGATGCTTTAATGTTGCTGCTATTGATGAATGTTTTTCTGAATATTCTAGCCAATGTGTTCAGAAAGAAAGAAACAGTGGTAGCTTGCTGTCAAAGCTAACCACTTCTCTGAAATCTTAGGCTCTGTTTAGGAATAATCCAATGAAAGAAGGACTGTGTTTGGTGTTCTAGGAATCCATGACATTCAAGGATATAGCTGTGAACTTTTCCAGAGGAGAGTGGCGGAAGCTGGAACCTGCTCAAAGGCAGCTCTATAAGGAAGTGCTACTGGAGAACTTTAGGAACCTAGAATTTGTGGGTAAAGACACCTTCTTTTCATGATCTAGCATCATACCTGGGTATCTTTTTATCCACTGTTATTACAAGATAAGTGCTATTAACTGTTTTGGCTGAGCATACAGTGCTAATACAATTAATCCTCAAATTAGTCCTAAGAATGTACTTTTTCTGCAGTGTTTTCTTCAAAAACAGTGCCTTTCCTTCATTAAATTGGAAATCTTGAACATCATTTTGCTGTCATCAAAGCCATACTTTGTCCCATGTTCTCAAATTTCAGTGTTGAGGTCTGTATTTGGCAGCATCTTCTCTTCCCTGGAGAACCTGAAGCTACATGTGAATGTTGACTATCTTGTTCTATGGAAAATAGCCCATTTCTCTTCTCCTCTCCATGGGCAGGTGTTCCAGTTTCCAAACTAGATTTGATTTCCCAGATAAAGTGGGTTGATCTGCCATGGCTGTTGGAAAAAGAAATCTCAAAAGGCTCCAGACCAGGTGAGTTGGTGAAAAGTAGACAAGGAAATGAAAACAGTTGCTAGGTCATTTGAGAAAAGTTTTTGAAATGTTGGGTGGGCCACATGCTTAAATTAAAATAAGATGGTGATTAGAATATACAGCTTGTCCTCCTGGAATATTCATTTTAACAGGACACTCTCTTAGTTTGGGTTCTCCAAGAAGTAGATGCCAAGACATGATTAGCCATATCAGAGACTTACTAGGGGAAAATCCAGTGAATGGAGGCAGTGGGCACTGGAGGAGGTCAGGAGTGATATCAGAGTGAGATGCAGGTCTTAATGCCTGTGAATGGGAGGGAAGGATGGGTGGGTAGGAAGAATCTTAGACTAAAATACAGTTTAAGAAAGAAAGTTTTGGGCCCTGGCCAATATGACTCAGTTGGTTGGATCTTCATCCTGTAACTGAAAGGTTGTAGGTTCGATTCCCAGTTCAGGGCACATACCTAGGTTACAGGTTCAGTTACAGTCTGGGTGTGTACAGGAGGAAACCACTTGATGCTTCTCTCTCCTGTCAATGTTTCTCTCTTCCTTCCTCACTCTATAAAAATCAATGAAAATAAAAATATCCTTGGGTGAAGATTTAAAAATAAAAAAGAAAGAAAGTAAGTTTAGGCAAGGCCATAAAGAGCCCTGGAGCCAGAGTCACCTCTCAGAGTCCTATGTCTCACAGAAATGGGCCTGCCTCAGTGCACCTGCTATGCTTATCATTGACTGGGACCAGCTGTGAGAAGTGGTCCTGGCATGAGTGCCATGGTGGGTGTGAGCTTTCAGTGAAGTGTCTCAGGGGAGACCTAAATGGTGCATTTTTTGTGGACACCATAATTACACAAATCAGAACAAAGTATTAGTAATGGGATTTATGCTATAATAATGGCATGTATAAGGAGCAATGGAAAAACATAAAAGCAAGAGCTTAATTAACATCTGAGTTGAATCTTGAAGGATAAATACGAATTTATTCAGAGGATAGCATATCGAGTATAATCCCATTTTTGTTTAAAGGAATAGTGCATATACATGTATATGTCTGATATATGGATGTTTTAATGTCTGGAGAACATTTGTGTTAATACTGATTATCTTTTTTTTTTTTTTTAATTTTATTGTTGTATTACATCCATCCCCTTTTTGCACCCCTCTGTCCCCCTCCCCACCCACCCATTCCCCCCAAAGTCAATCCCACCTGTTGTCCATGTCCATGGTTCCTTTATACTAGGTTCTTGTCTAAGCTGCTCCCCTTCTTTGCCTCTACCTCCCCC
Source organism: Noctilio leporinus (assembly GCA_004026585.1). Lineage (NCBI taxonomy): Eukaryota > Metazoa > Chordata > Mammalia > Chiroptera > Noctilionidae > Noctilio > Noctilio leporinus. The sequence continues at coordinate 43,605 of PVIW01010494.1, forward strand.
TACCCCCTACCCCATTCCCCTGACCACTGAAGGCCTATTCCTTGTATTCATATACTTGGTTCTGTTTTGCTTGTTGTTAGTTTTGCTCATTATTGTCCCGTAATGGGTGAGATCATATGATATTTGTCCTTCACTGACTGGCTTATTTCACTAAGCATAATACTCTCCAGTTCCATCCATGTTGTTGCAAAGGGTACAAGT
>PVIW01010495.1:0-43807 GCA_004026585.1 Noctilio leporinus
GGGATTTACTTTGGGGGGAATGGGTGGGTGGGGAGGGGAACGGAGGTGAGCAAAAAGGGGATGGATGTAATACAACAACAATAAAAAAAATGAAAAAAAAGTGAAAAAATAAAAAATAAACTTTGGTACATTTACACAATGGAATTCTATATAGCAGAAAGAAAGAAGGGACTTGTACCCTTTGCAACAACATGGATGGAACTGGAGAGTATTATGCTTAGAGAAATAAGCCAGTCAGTGAAGGACAAATATCATATGATCTCACCCATTATGGGACAATAATGAGCAAAACTAATAACAAGCAAAACAGAACCAAATATCTGAATACAATGAATAGGCCTTCAGTGGTCAGGGGGAAGGGGGTTGGGGGGAGGTGGGAGGCAGAGGCAAGGAAGGAGAGCAGTTTAGACAAGAACCTAGTATAAAGGAACCATGGACATGGACAACAGGTGGAATTGACTTTGGGGGGAATGGGTGGGTGAGGACGGGGACAAAGGGGAGCAAAAAGGGGATGGATGTAATACAACAACAATAAAATTTTTTTTTAAATGAAAGAAAGGGGTGTAGTTTACTATAATGAAATTTGTAGGACTCAGATCTAAATATTTCTGAGTCTATCTTAAAGCTGTTAACTGTTCTAAAATCTACATTACCATGGAGAAGCATGTCTTATATACTTAATATGAGTCTATATTTGCAAATTATATATTAATCTCTATACATTCATCTCAGTACTCAATGTTACATCATTCACACATCTATAATTTTTTGTATACATTTGTTTCAATATTTGTGAGCAAGGTTTAATGAAAACTTTATAGAGTTTACTCAATGGAAGCTCTTTAGCCAGCCTCCTAAAATTCATTTTTCAGGGGTCTCCAACAGGGTAGAATGAAATTAGAGTTTTCAGTTCTTTCTGGCTTTATGAATGTCTAACTTTTTTGGATTCACTTCTACTCTGAAAATGATATGAAGTAAAAATAGATACTTTATAAGCCTTTACAGTTTAAATTGAGTAGGACCTTCCAAAATGAAGGGATATTTCACAAAAAGTTACTGTTTTAGGATATAAGAAAAAATTTAGGATGGGGAGAAAGTGGGGAGTTGAAACTGAAGGTATTGATTTTGTGGGTTTCTTGGAAGAAAACAGCAAAGGGGAGTCCATTTTAAATTACCCTCTCTCCCCACCCCCTAAAGGAATCATAGTGTTAATTCTGCTAACTGGACACTTGCTAGGCAGTAAATATATAGAGTTGAAATAATAAGGCTGTTAGATGCTCAGGGACTATTGCTAAAACATTCAGCTCACACACCATGCATCTACCTACCTACAAAGACCCAACAAGACGCACTGACTATTTTTCATTGACTGTCTCCCACTGATACTAAACCTCAAACCACTATACTTCTGGACTTTTCCACTAGCATTAGCTGATTTTCTTGTCTAATGCTCCCTGTGTTGTTTCAGATAGAATATTCAAATTCTAGTTTTGATTACCCAGAAACCAAATCCCCAAACTAACCATCTCCACACAGATAGTCCCTGTTACTTGCAGGTGTGCAGGAAGGAGAACCACACAGCTACTCATAATCCATGGGAACCAAGATTAACAAGTAAATGTAGCAGTCATAAAAACTGTTAGGCCACTGTGCTACCCCATTAAACTTACAGCCCAAAGGATTATTTTGTAAAATAAAAGATTAAAATAAAAAATAAAATTCCATCACTCACTCCTGCCTGGAGTGATTCCTCCACCCATGAATAGCAAATTCTAGTCTAGGTCACATCAGCTCGTGTGTCCACAGGGTGTTGGTGTAGAGTGCACAAGGCTAAACCTTCTCACTCTTATTTTCTTTGTCATTAATTATTCTACCAAAGGACCTGAGTTTCATCAAGATGGAAACAAAATGCCCACTTTTTCTGAGGAGGGCTTTTATGTGTTTACAAGCAATCTGTTGTTATATGTATCACACTGGTGGTGAGTATTTTTAATTTTTTAAAATATATTGTATTGATTGTGCTATTATAGTTGTGCCAATTTTCCCCCTTTGCCCCCCTCCATCTGGTATCCCCCTACCCCCTCGTAATCCCCCACCTTAGTTCATGTCTATGGGTTGTGCACATAAGTTCTTTGGCTTCTCCATTTCCTTTATTGTTCTTGACAACCCCCTCTCTATTTTGTACCTACCAATTTATGCTTCTTATACCCTGTACCTTTACCCCACTCTCCCTCTTCTCCCTCCCATCTGATAACCCTTTAAATGATATCCATATCTATGATTCTTTTCCTGTTATGTTTGTTTGCTTAGTTTGTTTTTTTTTTAGATTCATTTGTTGATAAGTGTGAGTTTGTTGTCATTTTACTATTCATAGTTTTGATCTTCTTTTTCTTTTATAAGTTCTTTTAACATTTCATGTAATAATGGCTTGGTAATAATGAACTCCTTTACCTTTACCTTGCCTGGGAAGCACTTTGTCTGTCCTTCAGTTCTAAATAAAATCTTTGCTGGATAGAGTAACCTAGGTTGTAAATCCTTACTTTCCATGGGCCAATCTGATACTCTGAGATTCAACACACCATTATTGCTCTGTCATTCTCTAATTGGTTCTCAATTGAGGATTTTGCTTCCCAGGTGATATGCGACCATGCCCAGACACATTTTCAATTGGCACAAGTGGAGGAGTGTTACTGACATCTACTAGGTAGAGTCCAGGCATTTGCTAAACATCCTACAACACATGGGCAATTCTCCATAACATCCTATAATGCACAGACAACTCTCCATAACAAGTAATGATCTGACCTGAAGTGTTAATGCCAAGGTTGAGAATAAATTTACTCATTGCTGAAGAGTCCACCTCATTACAAAATATATCAAACAACTATTTTCAAGCACAAAAATGTGATCCGTGGGAAACTTAGAATAATCAACCTGAGCCTTACTTTCTTGTCTGTAGTGCTAGCAGAGGAAACTGAAGCAGAGCACAGGGGTTCAGGAGACAGACTGGAGTTTAGGAAAGCTGAAGTGAGTTGACAGAAGTTTGCATAAGGGTACCCTGAAGTTTGTTGTTAATTACCAAGTCACATGCTTACACATATAGTACTGTAAGCTGACATATTCACATAATTTACACAGGGATAGGAGACATTTGAGCTCTAATCAGATAGTGGAGAATGAACTTGTGAACACCTAAGGAATTCAGCTGAAGCCCAGGAAGAAGCATATCCTGTATGAGAGCCAAATAAACCTGGAATAGTCTATAAAAGATTTTATCTTTTAAAAAACTTAAAGACAAAATTCAAAAGTGTCATAATAAGCTGCTGGTAACATAACTGCCTGACACACAAATTCAATATTCATTGAAGGAATACAACAAGTCCAGGTATACAACAACTATTCTCAACTCAAAATTTAGACTTGCGAGGAAATAGAAACTCACCAGTAGGAGAAAAGTTACTCAATAGAAAAAACTCAAAGTTACAGAACTTATGAAATTAGTAAACAATAACTTTAAAATAGCTAATTAATCATGGTCTAGAAAATAAGGGATAATATATGAACATAATGAAGGGGGAATTGCAAGTACAAAAAAGAAACAAATGCAACTGCTGAACCTGAAAAATACAACACCTAATATGAAAATAAAAATATCTGAAATGGAAGTATACTGTTAAAAGTTTTGTATCTTAATAACAACTGAGACATTGAAGAAGAAAAGACTAGTGTCTTTGATGACATAACAATAGAATCTAATTAAAATGAAGCACAGAAAGAAAAAAGCAACCGCCTAAAATAAAAACCAAACACACAAACCAACTCAACAACTAAGAACAGAAGTCTATAGAACAATACCAAGCAATATAATATATGTTTAATTAGAGTCTCAGAAATAAGCAAAAGGGAAATTTTGGAAAACCTATTTGAAGAAATAGTGGCCAAATTTTTTTCAAATTTGGTGAAAATTACAAATCCATTGATGCAAGAATGCTAATTAACCACTTGGGATAAATACCATGAAAACAACACAAAGATACATCATAAAATTTCTGAAGAGCCACAATAAAGAGAAAATCTCAAAACTAGCAAGAGATTAAAAAGAAATATCATAAAGGAGAACAAAGATGAGAATGACTGTAGACTTCTGCACAAAAACAATACAAGTCAGAAGGGAACTTGTTTTTTGTTTTTTTTTTTTTTAATTAAAAATATTTTATTTATTATTTTTAGAGAAAGGGGAATGGAGAGAGGCAGAGAGGGAGAGAGACATCAGTGTATGGTTGCCTTTCACCTACCTCCAGCTACAGAGCTGGCTGGAGACCTGGCTTGCAACCTGGTTTTGTGTGCTCTGGCTGGGGAATTGAACCAGCGACCTTTGGGTTCACAGGTCGGAGACTTATCTACTGTGCTACCATCCAGGACCAGAAGGGAACTTGTTTTAAATGTTTCAAATGTTATTCAAGAATATATTCTTAAAGGATGAAGACATTGAGTTTTGTAAGTACTTTGAAAATTTTGGATATTAACCCCTTATCAGGTATGTCAGCAAATATGTTCTCCCATTCCGTGGGTCTTTATTTTGTTGATTATTTCCTTTGTCTAGAAAAACCCTTTTTAGTTTGATGTAGTGCCATTTGTTTCTTTTTCCTTTTGTTTCCCTGCCTAGGGAGGTCTATCTGATAAAAAAAAATATGTTACAAGCAATGTCTGAGATTTTGCTGCCTAAGTTTTCTTCTAGGATTTTTATGGTTTTGGTCTAACATTTAAGTTGTTGATTATCCTTGAATTTATTCTTGTGTGTGGAATAAGAAAGTGACCTAGTTTCATTTCTCTGCACTTTTATCTCTAATTTTTCCTAATATCATTTATTGAATAAGCTATCTTTAGCCCATTGTATGTGCTTTATTCCTCTCTCAAATATTAATTGACTATAGAGGTGTGGGTTTATTTCTGGGTTCTCTATTCTTTTCCATTGATCTATTTGTCTGTTTTATGCCGGTACCATGTTGTTTTGATTACTATGGTTTTATAGTACAGCCTAATATTAGATAGCATGCAGAACTCAATTCCAAAAAATTAAAAAACAATTAAAAATGGGCAAAGAACCTGAATAGACACTTCTCCAAAGAGAACATATAGATGGTCCATAGACATATGAAAAGATGCTCAATACCACTAATCATCAGGGAAATGCAAATTAAAACCACAATAAGTTAACATCTCACACCTATCAGATTGGCTATCATTAATAAATCAACAAACAAGTGCTATCAAGGATGTGGAGAAAGGGGAACCCTTTTATATTGTTGGTGGGAAGGAAGGTTGGTGCAGCCAATGTGGAAAACAGTATGGAGATACCTTAGAAAATTAAAAATGGACCTGCCTTTCGATCCATTGATTCCAATTCTGGGAATATACTCAAAGTATCCCAAAACACTAATTCAAAAGAATATAAGCACCCCTATGTTCTTTGCTGCATTATTTACAAAGGCCAAGATATGGAAGTAACCCAATTGTACATCAATAGATGAGCATATAGAGCAACTATGGAACAGTTACAAAATGGAATACTACTGAGCCATAAAAAGAAAATAATTTATCCTTTGCAAGAATGTGGATGGACCTGGAGAACATTATACTAAATGAAATAAGCCAGCCAGAGAAAGAAAACTACCATATGATTTCACTCATATGTGGAATGTAATGAATAAACTGAACTAACAAGGAAAATGGGGACAGATTCATAGATGGAGAGCAGGGTGACAGCTAGTGGGGGATTTGGGGAGGAGTGAGTGAGCAAAAGGGAAAAAGGACCCATGGATATGGACCACAAACACTGTGGTGATTGGTGGGGGAGCAGGATATAAGGGACTAAATGGTAATATAAAAAATACCAAAAAAAAAAATACAATAGATTACACTTTTAAAATAAAATAAAAGAATGAAGGCAAAATTAAAACTATCTCATAACAAAAGCTGATAAATTTCATGTCCAATAGATCTGTAAAACACGAAGTGTTAAAGGAAGTTCTTCAGCCTAAAGGAGAGGTATACCAGAAAAATTTGGATCTAAACCAGAAAATGAAGATCTCCATGATGGTAAATTTGTAGGCAAATATTTTGACAAATTTTCTCATCTTTAATTTATTTAAATAATAATTGCCTTTAAAAAGGAAGTGATAATATATTGTGCATTTTGTACACATGTAGATTAAAATCTGTGTTAACAATATTGCAAAGGGTGTAAACGGGAAAATGGAAGTATGTTGCTGTAAGGTTTTTACATTACACATGAACTGGCTTAGGATTATTGGAAAGGAAAATCCAGTGAGTTTAGGTTGCATATAATGTTTTAGAGCAACCACTAAAATAAAACAAAAATGTATATAGAGCAAGCCCATAATGGAATTTATGAAAAATTATCCTAAGGAACAATTAATACAGGTCAAGGCTGGAAGGTCATCACTCTTATAGAGTTATGGTGGGTCCTTCATTCCAATGGCTCTTTACAGCTCTCCTTGATTATCTTTCAGAGCCTCCAGCATGGATTAATTTGAAGACTTTTCTTCTTTCCAATATTGAGTCCTTAACAGAAAGTCTTTGATGCATCATCACATTAAAAGCTCCCTCTTCACTAGGAATGAGGAAAAAAAAAAAAAAGCAACAGAAACAAATACTCGAAGGAGTCTTGCATTTATTCATCCAACCCAGACCTCTCCTCCAAATTTTAAGTTCATGTATGCAATGACCTACTCAATGTCCTTTTTTTTAATTTAATTTTATTATTGTTGTATTACATCCATCCCCCTCTAACTCCCCTCTGTCCCCTTCCCCACCCACCCACAAAGTCAATCCCACTTGTTGTCCATGTCCATGGTTCTTCTACACAAGCTCTTTGACTAAACTGCTCCCCTTCTTTGACTCTTCCCCCCCCCCCCCCCCGGCCACTGAAGATCTATTCATTGTATTCATGTATCTGATTCTGTTTTGCTTGTTTGTTTGTTTTGTTCATTATTGTCCTATAATGGGTGAGATCATATCGTTTTTGTCTTTCACTGACTGGCTTATTTCACTAAGCATAATACTTTCCAATTCCATCCATGTTGTTGACAAGGGTAGGAATCCCTTCTTTCTTTCTGCTGTGTAGTATTCCACTGTGTAAATATACCAAAGTCTTTGATCCAATCATCCACTGATGGGCACTTAGGCTGTTTTCAGCACTTGGCTATTGTAAATAGTGCTGCTATGAACATAGGGGTACATAGGTTCTTATGAATGGGTGTTTCAGGATTCTTTGGGTATAGTAACAAGATCACTTTAAAGCATCCATAAGTTAAAGTTGGTTCTTATCCATTCAGCTGCTTTGTATCTTTTCATTGGTGCATTTAATCCATTTATCTTTGTACCTGTGTTTCTGTCTGTCTCTGTTTCTTCATCTTCTTAAAGCACACCCTTTAGCATCTCTTGCAATGCTGGCTTGGTGGAGAGTGTTCTTTTAGACTTCTTTTGTCTGGGAAACTCCTTATTTCACCTATCATTTTGAATGACAGCCTTGCTGGATAGAGTATTCTTGGTTTTCAGGCCTTTGTTTTTCATTACTTGAAATGTTTTTTGCCATTCCCTTCTGGCTTGTTGTGTTTCTGTTGAGAAATCAGCTGATACCCTTATGGGTAGCTGTTTCTCTCTTGTTGCTTTTAGGATTCTCTCCTTGTCTTTGAAATTTGCCATTTTCATTATGATGTGTCTTGGAGTAGGCCTGTTTGGGTTCACCTTACTTGGGACCCTCTGTGCTTTCTGAGTTTGCATGACAATTTCTCTCCTCAAGTTAGGGAAGTTTTCTGTCATTACTTTTTCAAAGAGGTTTTCTATCCCTTGCTCCTCCTCTTCTTCTGGTATCCCTATGATACAAATGTTATTACGTTTCATGCTGTCCTGCATCTCTCTTAAAACCTCTTCATTCTTTTTCAGTCTTTTTTCATTTTGTTGCACTGCCTGGGAATTTTTTCTGCACTGACCTCCAGCTCTATGATCTGATCCTCTGCTTCCTCTAGCCTGCTTTTGATTCCTTCTACTGTGTTCTTCAATTTAGAAATGGTATTCTTCATTTCTTCCTGGCTCTTATTGATGGTTTCTATGTCCTTTTTAATGCTAGTGTAGTTTTCAGTAAGTTCCTTGTAGCTTTTCTGGAGTTCTTTGTAGTTCCCCTCGAGTTCTTCATAGTTCCCCTGGAGTTGTTTGTAGTTTCCTTTGAACTCACTGAGCTCATTGAGCTTCTCTATCATCATTATTTTGAATTCCATGTCTGAGAGTGCACTTGCCTCTGTTTCATTTTGCCCTCTTCCTGCGGATTCTTCCTTTCCATTTGCTGAGGGTTTATTTCTGTTTCCCCATTTTAGGTGGCTCTTGTTTGTTTGTGCTTCTTAGATTGGTCTGCTTTAGCTTACTGTCTTAGTGGTGTGACCTTCAGTGGTGTAGAGGTGCACTTTTTTTACTTCCTGGATCTGTGCTTGGTGATGTCAGCTCATGATCCAGTCTGGGCCTAGGCAGCCAGTTGGAGGCTACCAGAGATCCCCTGTCTTTGTCTCCTTTAGTTGTTAATCCAATCAGTCTGTGATTAGTGGTCAGTTTTTGGCACTTCTGGGTGGGGCAGCTGAATTCAGTTGTTAATCCAATCAACGTGTGATCTGAGGTCCAGTTTAGGCACTGCTGGGTTGGGTGGATTAATTCCTATGTGTGCAACTGTGGCTTCCCCTCAGGCTACCACCATTTGGAGAAGGGTGGTCTACAGGCTGTATGGGGGATGGGTCAGCCCTGGATTCACGGGCTGCTCCCTCAGTTCTCCCCCTAAAGCCACTGACCCAAACCCTCCTTAAGTGTCTCTAGTCCACTGTGCCCTTTCTCTTCTGGAGCCCAGGGTAGGTGGGTGCCTCTTTAAGAATTTAGTCTCTTTGTCAAATGGCTAAACCTGGTGGCTTTTTGCTTTTCACAGATGGGTGCTGTTTTACTCTCAGCTGTGTTGCTGTAGGCTGGGAAGCCCAGTTGGGGGTTTAGATCCCACCCTTCTCAGGTGGAGCACCTGGCTGCTGAAATGTTTCTCCATCCCTTCAGCTGCCACCCTTGGGAGCCCCACCAGCCCTCTAGCATCTCTGCGTTTCCTACCAGTCACGTGATGAATTGGCTTTCCTGTTCTGTGGTAATAAGACTTCTCTCCAATTGATGTTCTGTTAGTTATTCTGGATGATTTCTCCGCAATTAAATTGTAATTCCAGTTTGGTGTTGGGAGGAGATTGGTGTAGCTCCGTTTATTCCTCAGACATCTTGGTTCTCTCCCAATATCTTCACTTGTCCTTAAAACCCAGCCCAACTCTTTAACAGTTTTATTGAGATATAATTCACAAACCATACATTTGGCCATTTAAAATGTACAATTCAATGTTGTTTTTATTGTTTTTGGTGTATTCACAGAGTTTTGCAACCATCACCACAGTGAATTTTAAGATAAGTACCATATGATCTCACCTATAAGCAGAACCTAATGTACAAAACAAACAAATGAGCAAAATAGAACCAGAGGCATGGAAACAAGGGGCGGAATGACAGTGACCAGAAGGGAGGGGGAGGGGCATAATTGGGGAAAGAAGGGGAAGGATCTAGCCAAGGGACCTGTATGAATGACCCATGGACATGTATAACAGGGTGGGGATTGACTGTGGGACCAGAGCGGGGCAGGCAATGCAGAGCAATGGAAGAAAAATGGGACAACTATAATAGAACAATAAAATATGTAAAAAAAATGAACATACTTAAGTTTAGGCAATATAAATTGTATGTGGGAATATAAAAGTCTACCAATGTCTTAGCAGAGGAGTTAGCGTTGTTTGTATTTATAAAATAGAAATATATTTTTTATTATAAATAATGTTAGTTTATAACCTACATTTTTGTATTGCACATGAAAATGTTAATTTCATTGGTTGCAAATAGCCAAATATGGAAGGGAAGTATGCATGCTACTGCACCACTGCACATCTATCAAACATTAATGTTTTTATTTATTTAAAGATTGTATTCATTATTTTTAGAGAGAGGGGCAGGGAGGGAGGAGGAGAAACATCAGTGTGTGGTTGTCTTTCACCTGTTTCCAGCTATGGACCTGGCTAGAGACCTGGCTTGCAACCTGGGTATGTGCCCTGACTGGGAATCGAACCAGTGACCATTGGGCTTTCAGATCGGCGCTCAATCCACTGAGCCACACCAGCCAGGGTAAACATTAATATTTTTAAAACATATTTTCATCACCTCAAGAAAAATCCTGCACAGTTTAATCACTCCTATATTTATCCATACTTCCTTCCCTAATCAACCATTTAATCTATTTGCAGTTTTCAAAGATTTCCTTATTTAGGACAATTTATATAAATGGAATCATATAATATATGTGGCTGCTTGTGTCTGGTTTCTTAACATTATGTTCTCATGGTTCATCCATGTTGTAGTAGCTGTCAGTACTTTATTCCTTTTTATAGCTATAATATATCCCATGTGCAGATACACCATATTTTGTTTATCCTTTCATCTGTTGGTAGACATTTCATTTGTTTCTACTTTTGGCTAATATTAATTATTCTTATATGAAAATATTTACAATAAACTTTAAACTTTTAATCCTGATCTACAAGGCCTATCCTGGTTACTGCTTAATTCTCTTACCTCTTTTCCTACAACCACCATTGCTCACTGCCCTTCAGTTGCATTGACTTCCTCTTTGTCCTGCAAACATGCCAAGGTATGTTTCCAACTCAGGACCTTTACATTTTTTATTTGTAACTTAATTTTTAAAGGTTTTATTCATTAACTTCTGAGAGAAGGGCAAGGAGGGAAGAAGAAAGGGAGAGAAGCATCAATGTTTGGCTGCCTTTCACCTGCTTCCAGCTAAGGACCTGGCTGGAGACCTGGCTTGCAACCTGGTTATGTGCCCTGGCTGGGGAATTGAACCAGCAACACTTGGGTTCACAGGTCAACACACATCCACTGAGCCACCAACCAGAGCCAGGACCTTCACATTTTTAATTTTTTCTGCCAAGGCTGTTGTTCCCAAGATCACCCCATATCTGTCTCCTTGTGATAATTCAGATCTCTGCTCAAATGTTTCCTTGCCAGAAAGGTCTCTGTTAACTATCCTAGTTACAAAATGCTTGTTTTTCTATCATTCTTCATTATAGTAGCAGGGCTAATTCACTACAAAGCTGTAATATTGTCACTGTAGTTTTTCAATTCATGTTCTTATTGTTACCTGTCTTTACCATTATAATGCAAATTCTATAAGAGTAGTGACTTCATGTCATATTTCTCATTGCATCCCCAGTGACTTAAACAATGCCTGGATCATAGTAAGTCCTCAGTAAATAATTGGTAAATGAAGACTTCCAGTACACAGTTTGATATACACTTAAGAAGAGTCAGAGGGGCAGATAGAAGTTCACAAGTATCAGGAGAAAGGTGATACCATATATCCTTGACATTAAGGAAACATTTTTCTCTGTTTAGTATTTCCGAAGTTGGTATACCCCTTACAGTGAAGTTTGGTAAAGCTATAATTGACCCATTGTCTTACAACTCATGACTTTTTAGAAACATAAAAATATGGTATTTGAGGTACAAGGATGACAAGAAAATGTGTCCAGAGGGAGAAGGTTAATGAACATATTTTCAGGGATTAGGTGAAAGGTTACCTGGGGAATTGAGCCATGGTCTTTAAGGCCCCAAACTATTTTTTAAATTAAAACCAGCCTAATGAAAATCTATTAAATGAATTATGATGGTGTCTGACTTCTTTAAACATCATTGAATTTTTTAAAATGATGAGTGAGGGAAATAAATATGGAAACTAAAGGGCTAGAAGGCAGAGGTGAGTACCAATCCCTAGAGATAAACTTTCTAGACTTCCAGGGCTTTCTGTAGGCCTTCTCTGTTGGAGAATTGTGTTGTTTTTCTTAGCCTTATCCAGAAAAATAATGATAAAATGCCAGTGAAATGGAGTGAGCAGGGGCTGCACAGATGGTTGTAAAAATTGTGGTTCTCCTGAAACACCAATTCATAAGAACCTATGTACACCTATGTTCATAGTGGCACTATTTACAATAGCCAAGTGCTGGAAACAGCCTAAGTGCCCATCAGTGGATGATTGGATCAAAAAACTTTGGTACATTTACACAATGGAATACTGTACAGCAGAAAGAAAGAAGGAACTCCTACCCTTTGCAACAACATGGATGGAACTGGAGAGTATTATGCTTAGTGAAATAAGCCAGTCAGTGAAAGACAAATACCATATGATCTCACCTATTACAGGACAATAATGAACAAAACTAACAACAAACAAAACAGAACCAAATATATGAATACAGTGAATAGGCCTCCAGTGGCCAGGGGCAAGGGGATTGGGGGGAGGGGGAAGGAAAAGGCAAGGAAAGGGAGCAGTTTAGACAAGAACCTAGTATAAAGGAACCATGGATATGGACAACAGGTGGGATTGACTTTGGGGGGAATGGGTGGGTGGGGAGGGGGACAGAGGGGAACAAAAAGGGGATGGATGTAATACAACAATAAAATTAAATTTTAAAAAATGTGGTTCTGATGCTGAGGATTTTGTTTTGTTCTTATAACACTTCTGCCATTAACAACTTCCCTACAACTAGCCCAAGCCTCATTTTCTTATGTCCATTCCCTATGGACTTTCCTCTCTGGAACATGAGGTAAGCTACAAGTTTACTTGGAAAACAGCACAAACCTGAATAATATACTATTTATCTTTGGTCATGTGTCCCCAGGCTAACTTTGAAGGAACTTTGAAGTGGAGAGTTGGAAAAACAAGTTCAGCAGTTAAATGATTGGTACATTGGAAGGAAACCTTCTGCACAAGACCTAAAAGAATTCTCTTCACTCCAAGAAAAAAGTTGTTTTGGTTATTGTGTTGTTTCTTTTTATTGAGTTTATTGGGGTGACATTGATTAATAAAATTGTATATAGGTTTCAGCTTTGGCTGGTGTGGCTCAGTGGGCTGAATGCTGGCCTGTGAACCAGAAAGGCACCAGTTTAATTCCCTGTCAGAGCACATGGCTAGGTTGTGGGCCCCCCAGTTGGGGGTATGTGAGAGGCAACCGATTGATGTTCCTCTTGGATATTGATTTCTCTCTTTCTCTCTTTTTCTCCTTTCTCCTCCCTCTGAAAATAAGTTTAAATTTAAAAAATATTATATATAGGTTTCAGGTATACAATTCTATAATACATTATCTGTATATTGTATTGTGTGATCATCACCCCAAGTCTTCTCTCATCACCATTTCCCACCCCCCATACCCTTATGTCCAAAAGGTATTTTCAGAGGTTTCTTTCTAAGCTCTGAAGAATTAAATAGGAGTTCAAATGATACAGAACATGTATTATTTTTCAATGTTCTTTACAAGCTCCTTCTCTTGAGCTAAAGGCCAGGCCTAGGAATGCTTTTATTGTCAGGTACCATTGCCTGTTGTCATTCTTTTCCCCAGCCATGACAAAGCTTAGGAGAAGCTGCTTGAACTCCTGTGCCAGAGCCAGCCATCACCTACACTGGGGAACTTCACATTTAGGCCTCCAGGGGTACAGATTAAAACTCTCTGAATGGATTGAGGCAAGGTAAGCAGGTTATTCTAGGATATAAAAATCTCCTTGGACTTCCACAAAACTTCAGAACATATTAGACCTCTTTAAACCTTTAAGATCCTACCTACAGCTTTCTTTCTAGGCTGAAAGAAGATCAACTTCCCAAGTGATTAACTTCAAGCTGAGGTGGAGCTACAAAGTGGGGAGTAGAAACCATGAAAATCACTGGCATTGAAGTATACTGGGGCACAGTTAAAGAGCCAAGTGTAATATGAAAGGGAATGGCCAAGATTATGGCTCACAGTTGACATTTTTCTGCCTAGAGGAATTTAAATTAAAATCTTCTTTAAAATTGTCCTGGCCAAGTAAGCTCTTTTGGCAGGCTGCAAACTCTAGGCCACCAAACTTTTTGCAACTTGATTGAAATATGGAAATATTGAATGGAAGCACTTTATTTTTTAAGTTAATTTTATTTATTATGGCACTTTGGTTTTTAAAATGCATTTTTATTGAATGTATTGGTGTTATTGGTTAATAAAATTATATTTTAAGTGTGTGGTTCTACAATATAATACATCAACTGTATATTGTATTTTGTGTTCACCACCTCAAGTCAAGTCTCCTTCAGTCACCATTTATATCCCCCTTTACCCTCTTCTGCCTCCCCCACCACCCTTTCACTCTGATAATCACAATAATGTTTGTGTTTATGAGTTATTTTTCTTTTTCAATTTTTTTGCTTAATCCCTTCACCTATTTCACCCAGCCTCCTTCCCAAACTTCCCTTGTCTCTGACAATTGAAGGAAAACAGGTTTTTTTGCCTTTTAAAATTGTTGTTATTTTACAGTTGTCTCAATTTTCCCCTATTGCTCTCCCCTGCCCCATCTACCATCCTGCTCCCAAAGTCAATCCCCACTCTGTTGTCCATGTCCATGGTCATTTATATATGTTTCTTAACTAGACCCTTCCCCTTCTTTGAAGGAAAGTATTTTAAATGGGAACATTAGAAGCATGATGACAAGCACTGAATTAGATGACATTGTGCAATGGGAACTCCACCTCCCCATTATTCCTCCATGCACACCATGTGCTGGTCACCCCCTCACAGGGCTGGTTCTTATGCTCCTAGGAAGCATATCTTGGGACCTAGTTCCCAATATAAATGTATTTCCTCTTTTAGGGAGAACTAGAATCTCTAGAATCTCTAACTGCTTGTTTAATTACATTCACAGGATGGATTGCAATTCTTGTCTGGACAAGAAATCAAACAAGCAAAAATGCAACTGTTGGAAAATTGGACTTACCCAATGAGTTATGCCAGACATGTGAGCACATGCACTGGGATGCAACAGAAAACTTTATGTTCCCAAAATCCCTAGTGAAGATTTTCCTTGTCATAGGTAGTCAGTATCTACTCTGGCCTCAGGAAATGTTGCACAGGGTGTCAGGATTGGCAGTGACAACATAGTCTAACCTCTCATATTACAGATGGAGAAACTAGGTACAATGAAGGTAAGCAACTTGCCCGAAGGTCAGATACAAGTAGTAGAGCAAAGGTATGTGCTCAATTTGATTCTTGGAATGTCAGAGCTTTCAATGTTTTTAGTAATGTAGCCTATGCTTTCTTCATTTTACAGAAATATAAATAAATGGAGGGCCAAGAATTGAAAGAGGTTTGTTCAAATTCACACAACTAAATAATGTCTCAACTATGCATTACAATCCAGTCTCCTGAACCATAAACAAATGCTCTTTCCTCTATATTATGCTACTTCTTGGATTCTGTTTGGGAACACAGAGGAATGGCAAAGGAGTCAAATTAAGTTATTGAGATTGTTTGTGCCCCGTCACTTAAACAGTTCCTGAGGTTATCCTAAAGGTCCTAGCACAAAAGAAAGCTCTGAATCAGATGAATTGGGGTCATTTCTCTAACTTTAATTTGCCTCTGTGGTTACACTGCTTTGTTGTTGGCTACCTTCTGCCTGGTTACTAAGTAATAATGCTAACTCTGACCAATGAAAGTCTGTTCTAATAACAAAACTATGCCCTGGGTCCTTTATATTGGAACTGCTGTGATTGAGTGACTGAGGGTGGAAAGAAGAAACTTGTGGGTGAGAAAGAATCTGAGGGTCATTTGCTAGACAGGGCAGAAGGGAATTTAGGCATAAGCACACCAGTGAAACAACCCAAGATATGCACCTCAACAGAAGCCAGGAAAGAGATTGCATGCAGGACTAGGTAAGCATTAATGTGCAAAGAAAGTCTGATGGGAAAAGCTGAATAAAGTTTATTCTATAAGCATCAAAACCAGCTTCAATTGACAACATCTAGCCAACTATTCCTGGTAGATACTGAAAACTGTTCTGTCTGTGTAACCATTTTGTGTATGTCATGGTCACATCTTTTCTGAGTAGCTAGCTTTAGTCCAGGCCTTGTTCCTTTAAACATACAAAATGAAAATCTTGAACTGCTTTAAAGAGTAGGGTTTATAGGAACGAGATTTATTTTCAACTAAACCAAAGCCTGAGCAACAATCTATCCTTCGTACAAAATGTGGAATAAAGCATTACATTTTCATGTGCATTCTGCTTCATATTTAGGGAATTATAAACAGCAAAGACCATATCATCAGCAATTAAGGCTGAGATATCTATAACTGATGAATAGTAAACCCTTTTCAAATGCAAAGAGCTTCATCTTCCATTTTACTACCAGTCTCATTTGTCACCCTACCAACTTTTTAAGACTAAGGAGACTTGTTCTCTCAAATAGATAATGTGGAAAGAAAGCAATGTTTACAAAAACAAACCTTAGGCATCAATGGTAGAATTTCAACTTCTGAACTCTTAGTGGACAAAGATTTGAAAGGTTGGAAATCATGCTTGCTATTGTACATCTCTGATCGCATCAAGGTGAAACCTCACATCACTATGTCACTCATTACACTTGGCACATTTTGCTTTAAGTAACATCTTGTGCTGATTTGCAAAGAGAGCTAATTTCTAACTAGCAACTTATTATAAGCACACTCAGGTTTCAGAAGATGGCACCCATGGGTTTTCCTTTCAGTTCAATCAAAGTACATTTCTCTCTCTTTATTTTTTAACAATTTTATTTATTTCTAGAGAGAGGGGGAGAGAAGGAGAAAGAGGGGAAGAGAAACATCAATTGTGGTTGCCTGTCATGTGGCCCCAACTGAGAACTCAGCTTGCAACCCAGGCATGTGCCCTGACTGGGAATCAAACTGGCGACCCTCCAGTTGGCAGATGGCTGCTCAATCCACTAAACCACACCAGCCAGGGCTCAAAGTCCATTTCTGATGGGAGTCCCGGTTCTCCCTTTTCTTCTTCCAACTTCCCAGTTCCATCCTGCCGGCTTTTCAACAGTCTGAACCTTTCAGTGTGGTCAAGGCCAAGAGTGCTTCATTACAGAGGAGGAGTGATGGTGGCTCCTTCCATCTAATGGCTCCTTACAGTCTCTTATAGGAGCAGGCTTGGGACTTTCAAGCCTTTAGCATAGGGAAGTCATGTTAATATTGAACTGTCTTTGCTTCTTGCTAACATTGAACTATTCTTGATGGTAAGGATTTGATGCATCATTATGCTAAAAGCTCTTTCTCCACTAGAAGTAAGGAGGGAAAAAATGAAGAGCATTACAGAGACAAAGTACCCTGTCCCACTTATATTAATGTTATCTGTCTTTTATATTAGACATAATTACCTAGAGGGCAGGGACCATGTCTACAGTAGTAAAAGTATTAATAGCTCAACAATATTTTGGCAAAGAATGAATAAGCACATGAATGGATATTCCATGAGCCCACTTTTTTCTGAAGACTGGCTGCAAGGAAAATCATCTTTGTAAATGGATTCACAAAACACCCCCAAAGAGAGAATGAAGTATTTATTCTTGTCATCTGTAAAATCTATTGACATGGATATTATGGTCTGTGTGTCTGCATTTTAAGTATGTCAAAGCCAATGTCTGACTTCTGTATGACTTTTGATGATTAGTTTATGTTTTCATTTTTAGTTGTCTAGAAGCATTTCATTTTACTTACCAGTCTTTGCTATAATAATCTCATGATCTTCATCAATGGCTCGAATTCTTATATCACCCCAGATTTCTTTATAGACCTATACAAATTCAGCCCACCCCTCTATGTTCAACTATATTGATTTGCTATTACTCCTATTATAAATTAAGACTAGCCTGGTAACTTAAAACAACACAAATTTACTATCATACAGTTCTGAATGTCAGAAGTCCAAAATGGGTCTCACTGGGCTAGAATCAAGATGCTGGTAGGATTGTGTTCCTTTTAGATACTTTAAGTAAAGAGTCCAATTTCTTGCTTTTTCCAGATTCTAGAACTTTCACCTTACCTTTGTGATTGCAGTGGACCTACCATAAATAATCCTGGATAATCTAAGGGTCCTTAACTTCATCATATCTACAAATCTCTTTTGTTATGTAAGGCAAGGTATTCACAGATTCAAAGGATTAGGACATGGATATCTTTGTGTGGGGTTGGGGTGGAGGGCAACATTCTACTTACCACATCAAATTCAAGATTATTTCATTTCAAAAGCCTTTATTGATTTTCATAATGTTCCTTGATCTATTTTTGTTCAATTTTATTGTATAAATGAGTACCACTCTGTTTAGCATTTAATTAGGCTTTAGTTAGCTCATGTACAAATATTTATGCATTAATTACTTAAGCCAAATAGTATTCATTGCCTTGCATGTCTACTCCAAACTAATTACTCTTCTAGGTGATGAAAGACATGACCCTTATCTTAAAGGAGCTCACTGTTCAGAGAGGCAAATATATAAACAAAGAAATACAAGAAGGTGTTTAAAAAGCAAAGATAAAATATATGTAAGATACAATTAGGTTCAAAAGAGAGCATCATTGATTCTACCCAAGAAATGGCCTCATTCAGGAAGTAGTATTTGAGATGAGCTGGTGATGGCCAAGTACAAAAACAGACTAAAGAGGATTTTTTGAGTAAAGGGAACCATGACTTCATACCTATTTAATCTTCTCTCTCTAGCTTCTTTGCAAGCTTCTTGAAGTCAGGGATGCTGTTTTATTTCTCCTCCATATATCCCTTTGGATTTAGCAAAAGTGTGAATATAGGAGATAGAGAATAAAAACTGTGGGTCAATGAAATCTGAAGGTAACACTGCATAATAACTGCAAAACTGGACAAAATATGAGGGGGGACCCCAAAATACCCAGATTCTCTTCTGGAGGGTGGGCCTCTTATAGTTCTGGCTTCTCTCACTAGGTGAGTGTGTTCTAGGAACCCATCTGTATCAGTGTACCAGCTAGCGTTGTTGTGAGAAGCTGAATTCAGCTTCAGTGAATTTTTATTAAGACACTTTCAATGTGTTTGCCCATTTCATGATGGGTGATTTACAACTGCACCTGCACACCGCACTTAGTGTTCAACAGTTTTTTACTAAAAAAGACATGATATCCATGCCCCACTGTCCCTAGTCACCCAATCTCACCCCAAGAGACTTTTTTGTTCCTCCAGATGAAAAAAGTCCTCAAGGGGAAATGTGTTGCCAATGTGGAAGAGGTAAAACAAAAAATGGCACAAGCACTAAAAGGCATCAAAATCAATCAGTTCAAAAACTGTTTTGAGCAGTGGAAAAAAATGTCTTGAAAGATATATTGCATCAAATGGAGAGTACTTTGAGGGAGACTAAAGTTTAAACATGTAAGAACAAATACACAATTTTTTATAAGTAAATTCTATTTGGGGGGAGTTCCCCCATATATGAAATAACTATTGTCAAATATTGGGCAACCAAAAGTGCAGAACTGTGATTTTTAAGATATTGGAATTAAATTGAGTCCTACAACTGCTTCAGCCTTCTGACTGGATGTACTTTCCAGATTATTGGCACAGGGAGGGGAACCTCAGCAGAGCACGGTATTCTTGCTGAATTAAGACAAAGATTGGAGTCCATTGAGGCTAAAATAGCTGAAATTTATGGGAAAGAATACCAGAGAAGAGGGAGCTATACAGAGAAAAGGTCTCAGGAAGCTGCTTAGTATCCTTTTGAGTCTTTTGTTGAATATAAAACTGTACTGCATATGGTACAACTTCATAAGGCCAGACAAGGAAAAACTACCAGGGAGTTATAATCTGAATAAGTCCCGGAACTAACACTGACTAGAAGACATTTTAATTCTGACCAGTCAAATTGGAGAGACCACCTGGAACATTCAGGTAAGCCTGAAAAGGTCAGGCATGAGTAGTGGGCTAAATTAGCACTAGTTTAGAAGTTACACTAGACTCACTTGAACAAATCCAGAAAAATAAGCCTTGAAAGGATCAAGATGATCCACAAGTAACTTAATTTCCTGCCAGGATAAATTTCAATATTCTGCAGGAATGTAACAAAATCTGGATTCTCAACAATGTAATATTTGTGACATCTAAGATTCAGTAAAAAAGAAATTAACAGCACAAAAAAGGCACAAATGGAACTATTCCCATAATAGGAAAATATAATCTGAAGTGAAGAATTCACTGAATGGGCTTAACAATTGACTAGATACTACAAAAAGGACAGATCAGCAAACATCAAAAAATGACAGCTCTAGCCAGTGTGGCTCAGTGGATAGAGCACTGGCCTGAGAACCAAGAGGTCGCTGGCTTGATTTTCAATCAGGGCAAGGAGAGTTAATATATGAAAAGACACTTTCCAAAAACACTGAATATCAGGAAATAAAGAATAGTAATCTCTGAGATATGGAAAATAAATAAAGTGAGCCTTATGATTTCCCCAGTTTACTACTTTGAAAGATATTCCAGATCATGCTACAGGAAGGGGGAACCCAAGCAGAGTCTGACAGACTTCCAGAGTTGAGGTTATGGAGCTGATAATATGCAAAAAGAAAAGGGATCATAGTTCTCAGAATAGAGTAGCAGAGAGTAAAGGGTTATGTAGAGAGGGAACTGTTGGGGACCCCCAACCTGCAGAGATCCTCTGAAGCTGTGGATGAAATGAATACTTCCCAGGCAGCTTGTGCTAGTGGGGGAGAAGGCTGGCTAGTGGCTCAGGACCAAAATCCCAGTTTGCTGTTCTCAAAGATCTTTTATTGAAAGTGGTAAACTTGAAGGCATGCAGCTTGTCAATCAATGCTAAACAATGCTAATTACAGGAAAATGGATATTGTTCAAAACCAACAAGTGAAGGAACACTGAGATTTCACTCAGGTCAGGATATGCATTCAAAATTTAAAAACCTTTGCTGTTGATACAACATAAGATTAAGTGAGGTAAGAGAACAGGCCAGACTTCAAAGGGGCTAATGTATGTTCTCATGGTCCCATTTCCACTGGGGCCCACTAGCTATAGCATGGAGGTATGTATGCACTCAGCTTCCCCAGTTTTCCGGTCAGGTCTTACAGGCTTCACACGGCCTGCGCAAGGCTCCAAGCCTCGATGCTTTCCTAGGGGGACCTCAACAAAGAACTCTAGGTATTGGGTTCCTCAGTACTACTGAACTGAGTACTAAACAACAACTATGAAAAGACCTAGCTGATGTTGGAGAAAACACCACTCTAAAGGATCAGGAGCAGCAGTGCTTTACAACTTTCACAGAGCCAGGATAGTGTATGTAACCAACCATCCTGACTGGAAAAACCTCAGAATTCCAGGACATTGGATAACATACTTAGAAAGGCCTTCACTCATTTGAGGGAAATAGACTGATCACTGTTTCAGAGCTTCCTGACAAATTATTAAGATGAGGCCTTGCCAAGGTCAAACTGTTTCCAGGTAACTTAACTGCATCCCAGAACAAAAGTCTGTATTATATGAATACAAAAATATCTCACGTGCAATGAGATGCAAGTCACACTGGCTAATATCCAATAAAAGAATACAATACATGCAAAAAGACAGGAAAACATTATTCATAATGAATATGCATCTATCAAGAATCACCTTATGTAAATGGCTTAAATGCTCCAACCAAAAGATAAGGTAGCTGAATGGATAAGAAAATAAGACCTATATATATGTTGTCTCCAAGAGACCCACCTCAGATCAAACGACACATACAGACTAAAAGTAAAGGGATGGTTCAATTCCCAGCCAAGGCACATATAACCAGATTGCAAGCCAGGTTTCCAGCCAGCTCTGTAGCTGGAGGCAGGTGAAAGGCAACTATACATTGATGTCTCTCTCCCCCTCTGCCTCTCTCTGAAAATAATAAATAATTTTTTAAATAAAATTAAAGGGATAGAAAAATATATTTCATGCAAACAGAAAGGGAAAAAATCTAGGGTAGCAATACTCACATCCAACAAAATAGACTTTAAAACCAAGGTTATAATAAGAGACCAAAAAAAAAAAAAGATACTACATAATGATAAAGGGAACAATCCAATAAGAAGATATAACCCTAGAAAACATTTACACACCTGACCCAAGAGCACCTAAATATGTAAATCAAATGTTGATGGACATAAAATAAGAGATCAACAGAAATATAGTCACAGCTGGGGATTTTAACAACCCTTTGACTTCAATGGATAGATCTTCCAGACAGAAAAATAAAAGAGATAGTGGCCTTTTTTTCTTTCTGGTATTCTTTTTGTGTATTTTATTGACTATGCTGTTACAGTGTGCCAATTTCCTTTCCCTTTGCTCCTCTCTGCCCGGTTATCCCTACTCTCCAGCAACCTCACCTCCCATAGTTCATGTCTATGGGTCATGCATATAAGTTCTTTTGTCTTACCCCTTCCTATACTATTCTTAACATCCCCCTGTCTATTTTGAGCCTATCATTATGCTTCTTAACCCCTGCACCATTTCCCTATGTCTCCCCTTTCACTCTCCCAGCTGATAACCTTCTAAAGGATCCTTATACTTATGATTCTGATCCTATTCTGGTTGTTTGCTTAGTTTGTTTTTGTGTTTTAGATTCTGTTGTTGATAGTTGTGAGTTTGTTGTCATTTTACCATTCATAGTTTTGATCTTTTTTTCTTAAAGTGTCCCTTTAACATTGCATATAATAAGGGCTTGATGATGATGAATTCCTTTACCTTTATCTTGCCTGCCCTTCCATTTTGTTTGTGTGTGTGTGTGTGTGTGTGTGTGTGTGTGTGTGTGTGTTTTGCCCTTCCATTCTGAATTATGGCTTTACTGGACAGAGTAATCTTGGTTGTAGGTCCTTGCTTTCCATCACTTTGAATGCTTCTTGCCAGTCCCTTCTTGCCTGCAAAGTTTCTTTTGAGAAATCAGCTGATAGTCTTGTGGGAACTCCTTTGTAGGTAACCGTTTTCTTTTCTCTTGCTACTTTTAAGATTCTCTCTTTATCTTTAACCTTTGGTATTTTAATCCTGATGTGTCTTGGTGTGGTCCTCTTTGGGTCCAACTTGTTTGGGACTCCCTGTGCTTCCTGGACCTTTATGTCTATTTCCTTCACCAAATTAGGGAACTTTCCTTTCATTATTTTTTCAAATGAGTTTTCAATTACTTGCTTTTTCTCTTCTCCTTCTGGCATTCCTATGATTTACATGTTGACATGTTTAAAGTTGTTCCAGAGGTTTCTAAGCCTCTTGTTATTTTGCATCCTTGTTTCTCCTTCCATACTGTTTGCCTGTATATATCTTCTTTATGTTCCAAATCATTGATTTGAACCCTGGTTTCCTTCCCTTCACCTTTGGTTTCACGTGGATTTTCCTTCATTTCAGTTAGCATAGCCTTCACTCCTTCCTTTTTGCACTTGTCATCTTCAAACATATCTGTCAAGTCTGTGAGCACTTTATCACCAACATTTTGAATTTTGCATATGTTCAGTTGACTATTCCTCATTGCTCATTTCTCTCACTGGAACTTTAATCTGCTCCCTCATTTGGGCCATAGTTCTTTGTCTCCTCAATTTAACAGCCTTCTGTGTTTGACTCTGTGTCTTAGGTAGAGCTGTAAGGGGCAGAGCCTTATGTATTCATCAAGTGCAGAGGTGAACTGTTTCACTACACTGTGGCACTGTAGATGGGCAAGGGGTCCTAGAGGGAATAATGCTGCCTGCCCAGCACTCACCCCTTTTCCACTAAACAAATAGATTCTGCTAAGAGATGGACAGTTTCCTCTACCACCCCAAGCCCCACTGGTTTTCACAGAGTCAGAAGCAATTTGGGTTTATTTTCCCTTGATGCTGAAACTATGAGCTCTTCCATCTGGTCTGGGGCTGGGATAGTGCCTCACGTTTTCTTCCTGACTTTTGTAATGTGTGACAGTGCTTTCCATTGGCCAGCCACAACCACTATGCTACCACTACCACAGTGCTGCCACCAAAGTTGCCACTGCCAGTGCTATCACTGAAGTTGCCACTGCCGAAGGTGCTGGATAGTGCATATGGAATGTTTTTTTAGGATAAAACACATGTTAGGACACAAAACAAGTCTCAATACACTTAAGAAGATGAAATCACATCAAGCATCTTCTCTGGCCACAATGCTATGGAACTAGAAACCAACCACAATGAAAACACTGAAAATGCATAAAAATATGGAAGCTAAATAACATGTTATTAAACAAAGAATGGGTCAACAATGAGATCAAGGAAAAATCAAAAGATGCCTTGAAAAAAATGAAAATGAAAACACAACAACCCAAATTCTGTGAGACACAAGGAAAACAATCCTAAGAGAGGCCTGAATACATTTTTAAAAAGCTCAAATAAACAATCTACCTTTACACTTAGAGGGATTGAAAAAGAACAACAAACAAAGCCCAAAGTGAGTAGAAGGAAGTAAATAGTAAAGATCAGAACAGAACTAAGTAAAATGGAGTTTAAAGAAAGACACAAAAATTGGCGCTGGCCTTTGAACCCAAGGGTCACTAGTTTGATTCCCCAATCAAGGCACATAACCAGATTGCAAACCAGGTCTCCAGCCAGGTCCTCAGCTGGAGGCAGGCAAAAGGCAATCATGCATTGATGCTTCTCTCCCTTTCTTCCATTCTCCCTGCCCTTCTCTCTGAAAATAATGAATAAAATCTTTAAAAAATAAAATGAAATAAAAAAAAAAAAAAGACACAAAAGATCAATGAATCCAAGAGCTGGTTCTTTGAAAAGGTGAACAAGATTGACAAACCTTTAACCAGACTAATCAAGAAAAAAAGAGAAAGAACCCAAATAAATAAAATTAGAAATGAAAAAGGAGAAATAACAATTGACACTAAAGAAATATAAAGTATTGTAAGAAAATACTATGAACAACTACAGTATATGCCAACAAATTGGACAACCTGGGCAAAATAAATTCCTAGAAACATAAAATCTTCCAAAACTAATTCAAGAAGAATCAGAGATTCTGAATAGACAGACTATACCTAATGAAATTGAAGCAGCAATCAAAAGACTCCCAACAAACAAAAGCCCTACAACAGGTGGCTTCACAGGAGAATTTACCAAACATTCTGAGAAGAACTAACATCTATCCTTCTCCAACTACTTCATAAATTCAAGAGCAGGGATGATTCCTAAGCTAATTTTATGAATCCAGCATTACCCTAATTCCAAAACCAGATAACAACATCCCTGATGAACATAAATGCTAAAATCATCAACAAAATATTAGCAAACTGAATACAATACATCAAAGATATCATACACCATGATTAAGTAAGATTTATTCCTCTAATGCAAGGTTGATACAACATTCACAAATCAATAAATGTGATACACCACATAAACAAAATGAAGAATAAAAGTCACATGATCATATCAACAGATGCAGGAAAAGCATTTGATAAAATCCAGAACTCATTTATGATAAAGAAAATAAAACTCTCAGCAAAGTGGGAATATAGGAAACATACCTAAACATAATAAAGGTCATATATGACAAACCCACTACCAGCATCATACTCAATGGGCAAAACCTACAAGTATTCCCCTTAAAATCAGGAACAAGACAGGGATGCCCACTTTCACCTCTCATTTATTCAACATAGTGGAAGTCCTAGACACAGCAATCACACAAGAAGAAGAAATAAAAGGCATCCAAACTGGAAAGGAAGAAGTAAAACTGTCTTCATTTGCAGATGACATGATACTGTACATAGAGAACCCCAAAAATTCCACCAATAAACTACCAATACTGATAAATGAATTCAGCAAAGTAGCAGGATACAAAATTAATATCCAGAAATCAGCTGCATTTTTATATGCCAATAATGAACTATAAGAAAGGGAAATTAAGAAAACAGTCCCATTTTTGCTCTGGCTTGGGTGGCTCAGTGGATTGAGTGATAGCCTGTGAACCAAAAGGTTGCTGGTTTGATTTCCAGTCAGGGCACATGCCTGGGTTCTGGACCAAGCTCATGGTTGGGGGTGTGCCAGAGACAACCAATCAATCTCTTTCCCTCTCTTTCTTCCCCCTTCTCCACTTTCTGAAAATAAATAAATATAATCTTTAAGAAAAAGAAAATAATCCCAGTCTTCATTGCTTCAAAAAGACTAAAATATCTAGGAATAAATCTAACCAAGGATGTAAAAGACCTGTACTCAGAAAATTATAAGACATCAAAGGAAGAAATTGAAGAAGATCCAAGTAAGTGAAACCATATGCCATGTTCATGAATAGAACATCATTGAATATTACAGTAACTAATCCAGCAATTCCACTGCTAGGATTATACCTGAAGAATCCTGAAATACCAATTCAGAAGAATTTATGTACCCTTATGTTCATAGCAGTGCTATTTACAATAGCCAAGTGCTGGAAACAGCCTAAGTGCCCATCAGTTGATGAATGGAACAAAAACTTTGGTACATTTACATAATGGAATACTACATAGCAGAAAGAAAAGAAGAAATTCCTACTTTTTACAACAACATGGATGGAACTGGAGAGTATTATGCTTAGTGAAATAAGCCAGTCAGTGAAAGACAAATACCATATGATCTCACCCAATACAGGAGACTAGTGAACAAAACAAACAAACAAGCAAAACAAAACCAGAGACATGAACACAAGGAATAGAGTTTCAGTGTGCAGAAAGGAGGTGGAAGGAAGGGGGAAAAGGAGGCAAAAAAGAGGAAAAGTTTAGTCAAGGAACTAACATGGATGACCCATGGACATGGACAATATGTGGAATTGACTGTGGGGGAGGGGATGGACAGGGTGGGAAGGGGGAGAGCAAAGGGTGGAAATGGGATGAATGTAAAACAACAACAATAAAATTTTTTAAATGACAATGTCTAGCTCTG
This sequence comes from Noctilio leporinus, assembly GCA_004026585.1. Lineage (NCBI taxonomy): Eukaryota > Metazoa > Chordata > Mammalia > Chiroptera > Noctilionidae > Noctilio > Noctilio leporinus. Next base: position 26,898 of record PVIW01010495.1, read on the forward strand.
GCTGGTGGCTCAGTGGATAGGCATCAGCTTGTGAACCCAAAGGTCGCTGGTTAGAGTCCCAGGCAGGGCACATATCCAGGTTGCAAGCCATGCCTCCAGCAAGGTCTGTAGCTGGAGGCAGGTGAAAGGCGACCATACATTGATGTTTCTCATTTCTCTCCCTCGCTGCCTCTCTCCCTTCCCCTCTCTCTGGAAATAATAAATAAATAAAATCTTTGTTTTTTTTTTAATTACAATGTCTAAAATGAAAAATGTGCTGGATTAAGATTAATGGCAGAGTAAACATTGCAGAAAGGATTAGTGAATGTGAAGACATATCTATAGAAGTTATCCAAGATGAAACACAGAAGAAAAAAAATAATGAACAGAGCATATTTGAGTTTGGGGATACAAGAAGTAACCTAATATGCATGTAAGCATAACTCCAGAGGGTAGGAGCAGGAAAAAGTAAAAAAGATTTGAGGAACTAATGGCTGAAATTTTTGAAAATTTGTAGATAATTATAAATCACAGATCCAAGAAGCTCAATGAGTATGTGAAGTATGAAGAAAACTAGTGCAGGGAATATCATAATCAAATTGCTCAAAAGCAATAACAAAGAAAAAATCTCTAAAAACAGGGAAAAAGACATGTTATGTTCATGGACAGGCACATGCAAAAAAATGAAACTGGACTACAAACTGACACCATACACCAGAGCCAGCTCAAGATAAATAAAAGACTTAAACATAAGCAGTGCCACCATAAAAGCCCTGGAGGAAAACATAGGCAAAAATATTGAAGATATCCCACGCAGCAAAATTTTCATTGAAATATCTCCCAAGGCAAGGAAATAAAGGAACGAATAAACAAATGGGACTACATCAAACTAAAAGCTTCTGTTCAGCTAAAGAAAACATCAAGAAAATAAAAAGAGAACCAACCATATGGGAAAATATATTCACCAATGACACATCAGACAAGGGTTTGATTTCCAAAATATATGAAGAGCTAACATGACTCAACGCCAGGGAGATAAACAACCTAATTAACAAATGGGCAAAGGACCTAAACAGACACTTCTCCAAGGAAGACATACAAAGGGCCCACAGGCACATGAAAGAATGCTCAACATCACTAGCCATCAGAGAGATGCAAATTAAAACTACAATGAGACACTACCTCACACCTGTCAGAATGGCCATCATCAACAAATCAACAAACAACAAGTGCTGATGGGGATGTGGGGAAAAGGGAACCCTGGTGCACTGCTGGTGGGAAAGCAGACTAGTGCAACCACTATGGAAGACAGTATGGAATTTCCTCAAAAACTAAAAATAGAATCACCCTATGACCCAGTGATTCCACTGCTAGGATTATACCCAAAGAATTCTGAAACACCAATTCAGAAGGACCTATGCACTCCTATGTTCATAGCAGTGCTATTTACAATAGCCAAGTGCTGGAAACATCCTAAGTGCCCTTCAGTGGATGAATGGATCAAAAAACTTTGGTACATTTACACAATGGAGTTCTATGCAGCAGAAAGAAAGAGAGAACTCCTACCATTTGTGATAGCATGGCTGGAACTGGAGAGTATCATGCTTAGTGAGATAAGCCAGGCAGCAAAAATTAAATACTACATGTTCTCACTTAATAGAGGAGACTAATGAACAAATAAACAAAACAGAACCAGAGACACAAATACAGGGAACATAATTTCAGTGTATAGAGGGGGGGGTGTGGGGGAGGGGGAGAAAGAGGCAAGAAAGGTGAACAATATAGTCAAAGAACTAGCATGGATGACCCATGGACACAAACAACACATGGGATTGACTGTGGGGGTGGATAGAGAGTGGGGAAAATGAGATGAATGTAATATAACAACAATAAAAAATATATATCTAAAAAAAGACATGTTATGTTCAGAAGAACAAAAATATAGATGACAAAAGATTGGAAATTATGCAAGTGGGAAGATGGTGGATCAACATCTTATTAGATGGTGGGGAATAAATCCAACAAAAATGGAAAGACCTATCTCAGTGATGTTTCTAGAATTTGAGTGCTTTGGGGTATGTCAAAATATGCTTTCTAAGGGGAAGGATAAGGTGTTGCATCCCGGCACCTCACATGACCCCATAAGAGGCACAACACCTAGTGAACCTCTTTAGTAGATATTGGTGGTGATATATTCCTCATTTGGATGTGCTACTCCAGCCTATTTACTGAGTGACCTGAAAAGCTTCTATTTTTAGTGAAGTCTAGAACAAGAGAATGGTCTGCAACAAGTCCAGGTTGCTGTGCAAGCTGCTCTGCCACTTGGGCCATATGATCAGATCCAATGTTGTTTGAAGTGTCAATAGAGATGGGGGTGCTCTTTGGAGACTTTGACAGGTTTTAATTGGTGAACTACACCATAGACTCTTAGTATTTTGGAGTAAAACCCTGCTATCCTCTGCAGATAACCATGCTCCTTTTGAGAAAGAGTGCTTGGCCCACTTCTGGGCTTTAGCAAAGACTGAATGTTAACCCATGGGCTGCCTAATTTACCATGCCCCCTGAGCTACCCACCATGAATTGGGTTTTACCTGACCCATCAGGCCATAAAATTGGGAATGCATTGAAGCACTCTACCACCAAATGGAAGTGATGTATACATGACTGGGCCAGAGTAAGCCTTAAAGGCACAAGTAAGTTAGATAAAGAAGTAGCCCAGATACACATGGCCTCCACTCTTACTACACTACCTTCCCTCTCCTAGTTTTTATCTATGACCCTTTGGAAAGTTCCGTATGACCAGTTGATAAAGAAAGAGGAGGCTCTGACCTTCTACAAATGCTATTGGTGATATGCAGACACTATCCCAAAATGGACAGCTGTAGCACTACAGCCACTTTGAGCTCCTCATGCCTCTGTCAAAAGCACAGACAAAAGTTACTATGCTCAATGGGTAATTGATCCTGACTACCAAGGGAAATTGGACTACCACTCTATAATGGAGGTAAGGAAGGGTTTGCCAGGAATACAGGAGATCCTTTAGGGTGTCTCGGCATTATCATGTCCTATAATTGAGGTCAATGCAAAACTACAACTATCCAGTTCAGATATAACTAATAGTGGCCCAAACCATTCAGAAATGAAGATTTGGGTCACCCCACCAAGTAAAGAACCATGACCAGCTGAGGTTCTTGCTGAAGGCAAAGGTAATATGGAATGCATAGTAGAAAATGGTTGTTCTAAATACCAGCTATGACTGCATGACCAGTTTCTGTCCTTATTTTCATATAAATGTTTGTATATATGTTTGCATACATATATATAGCATATATACATATATACAATATACACACAGAGAGAAACATATATAAAGTAAATATCTTTGTTTGAGAAGGCAGGGGAGGGAGGGAGGGAGGGAGAGAGAGAGAGAGAGAGAGAGAGAGGAGTTGGAAACTGGGCATTTTTCTAGGCAGCATCTCCTGCTTCTACTGCTAAACCAGCCCCCATTACCCAGCTATATAAGTTCATTCATGGTAATGGCTGATTGATGGCATAAATGGGGATTTCAAATCAGAGGATATGATGGGTCTGGACCAAGGAATCTTGATCAGCCATTCAAATGACAACTATATATCAACTTTAAAACAAAGTTGAAGAAAGATGACATTTAGACCATATAATAATAGCTACCCTTTGCTCTGCCTTTTAAAAGTTCTTTTAGCTTTTTATATCTAGTCTCTTACAGGAGTTTCACTCAACCTCTGAGACAAAACAGGACAGGAATTTTTACTGTCAATTAAAAATGAGGAAAATTAAGATTAGACAGATTTAATGGTAGCAAGTATGTAGCAAGGCAGGAACATTCCTGTTATACCTGTGCCCCTGTCCATGACAGCCTTGGTTTGATTAATTTCAGATAGAGGTTACTGAAAGTCAGGTCGCAAGAATGTAATTCTTGACTAGCTTAATATCATTGCACCTCTTTACCTTGCTCCCCCATTTTGATTTGCACACTATTTGCCTCACCAACATAACTTCTTTCTTTATTTTTTATTTTTAATTACTTTACTTTTTGCCACCTATCTCAGGGCATCTGAATGGTTAATCATTCTAGAATATCACTGCTGAGAAAGGTATTTTGGAATCAGTCTGCTCTCTGATTTGGAAATTGCCTTTCTATTTTGATGTCTAGATATCTGTCCTTTTAGTAGTTAGGGTGAAGCTGATTCATGGTGAGATACAATCATGTTCAGTAGTGGAATCCTTTGTTTAAATGAATTCTGTAGGCTTATAATGTAGAAAATAGGCAAAGTGGAGCTGCTTGCGTGAGGGGGTAAAGATGAGAGAATCAGTCTCTTGATGAGATCTGAGGCATTTTCATTAAATTTCAGAGACTACAAGGCTCATAGTTCAAAAGCCAGCAGTGAACAGGTATAGCAGTTACCTGCAATTCTTTTTTCAGCTTTATTAAAGCATAATTGAGAGGTAGAAACTGTATATATTTCTGATGTCTAACACATATATGTATGACATCTATATGTATACATATATATGTTAGATATCACACACACACATACATACATATGTTAAATGATCACCACAATCAAGTTAATTAATATATCCATGAACTCACATAGTTGACACTTTCCTTTCTTTCTTCCTTTCTTTATTCCTTTCTTTCTTTCTTTCTTTCTTTCTTTCTTTCTTTCTTTCTTTCTTTCTTTCTTTCTTTCTTTCATGTGGGGTGAGAACACTTAAGATCCACCCTACTAGCAAATTTCAAGTATATGGTGCAGTATTATTAACTATATTCACATTGCTCTACATTAAATCTCCAAAACCTATTCATCTTGCATAAGTGAAATTCTGTACCCAAAACAGCATCACCCTAGTTCCCCCTCCCCCAGCCCTTGACAACCATTATTCTATTCGCTTTGTCTATGAGTTGAACTATTTCAGATTCCACATGTAAATGAGATCATGCTGGGTTTTTTAAAATTTTATTGTTGTTGTATTATATCCTTCCCCTTTTTGCTCCCCTCCATTCCCCTCCCCACCCACCCATTCCCCCCAAAGTCAATCCCACCTGTTGTCCATGTCCATGGTTCATTTATACTAAGTTCTTGTCTAAGCTGCTCCCCTTCCCTGCCTCTGCCTCCCCCCTCCCCCAACCTCTTTCCCCCTGACCACTGAAGGCCTATTCACTATATTTATAAATTTGGTTCTGTTTTGCTTGTTGTTAGTTTTGTTCATTATTGTCCTCTAATGGGTGAGATCATATGGTATTTGTCCTTCACTGACTGGCTTATTTCACTAAGCATAATACTCTCCAGTTCCATCCATGTTGTTGCAAAGGGTTTTTATCTTTCAGTACCTCACTTATTTCATTTATCATACTATCCTCCAGTTTATCCATGTTGTCACAAATGGCAGAATATCTTTTTTATTGCTAAATAATTTTTCATTTTACAGTTATACCAAAATTTCTTTATCCATTCATTAATTCACAACCATTTAAGTTCTTTCCACATCTTGGCTATCATGAATAATGCTACAATAAACATGAAAGTACAGATGTCTTTTTGAGATACAGATTTAATCTCCTTTGGATAAATATCAGAAGTAGGATTGCTGGGTCATATGGTAGTCCTATTTTTAATTTTTTGATTGACCTCCATACTGTTTCCTATAATGAGTGCTCCAATTTACATTGGCAGTTTTCACATTTCTCCACATCCTTACAGACACTTGTTATCTTCTGCCGTTGTGATAATAACCATTCTAATAGGTGTGAGGTGATAGCTCACAGTGGTTTACACTTGCATTTTCTTGATGATTAGTGATGTTGAGCATATTTTCATGCACCTATTGATAGTCTGTATGTATCCTTTGGAAAAAGTGTTTATTCAATTCCTTTGTCTATTTTTAAATTGTTATTTATTTATTTATTTATTGCTATTGAGTTATAAGTACTCCTTAAATATTTTGGATACTACTCTTTATTTATTTTCTCCTATTCTATAAGTTGCCTTTTCACTCAGTTGTTTGTCTGCTTTGCTGTACAGAAACTTTTTGGTTTGCTGCAAACTGAAAGTCTCTGTAGGATTTTTATCCTACAAGCATAATCAACAAAGCAAAAATAAGCTTTTGTTGATTATGCTTTTGGTATTATATCTAAAAATGCATTGCCAAGACCACTGTCAAGAAGCATTTACTTTATGTTTTCTTCTGGTAGTTTTACATTTCAGGTTTTATGTTTATGACTTTAATACATTTTGAGTAGATTTTTGTATACAGTGTGAGATAAGGGTCCTATTTCATTCTCCTGTGTGTGACTATCCAGCTTTCCCAACACCATTTATTGAAGAGACTGTACTTTCCTCATTGTGTGTTCTTGATACCCTTGTCAAAGGTCAGTTGACCATCAATGTGTAGATTTATTTCTGAACTCCCTATTCTGCTTCCTTGATCTATATGATGTCTTTTTTTTCCATTCCATTAGTATACTGTTTTGATTACTCTTGCTTTGTAATGTATTTTGAAATAAAGAAGTGTGATGTCATCAGCTTTACTCTCCTTTCTCAGGATGCTTTGTCTTATCAGAGTCATTTGTGTTTCCTTTGATTTTTTTCTATTTGTGTAAAAAGTGCCATTGGGAGCTCTGGCTGATGTGACTCAGTGGATTGAAATGTCAGCCTGTGAACCAAAGGGTCACCGGTTCAATTCCCAGTCAGGGTGCAAGCCTAAGTTGTGGGCCAAGTTCTTATTTGGGGGCACAAAAGACACAACCACACATTGATGTTTCTCTCCCTCTCTTTCTCCCTCCCTTCCCCTATCTAAAAATAAATAAATAAATAAAATCTTTAGAAAGATGCCATTGGTATTTTGATAAGAATTGCATAAACTATGAATAACACTTAGGGTAGTATATACATTTTAACTATTAAATATCCTACTTTATGAACATGGATGTCTTTCCATTTATCTTTGTCTTCTTTTACTTCTCAATGTTTAATAGTTTTCATTGTTTAAGTCTTTCACTTCCTTGGTTAAGTTTATTTCTAAATATTTAATTTTTTTCTTTTCTTTTTTTTTAACTTTTATTGTTGTTGTATTACATCCATCCCCTTTTTTGCTCCCCTCTGTAGCTATTGTAAATGGGATTGTTTTCCTGACTCTACTTATGGGTTTGAGCTTCATTGACCTCACCTAGAAAATGAAGACATTAGATTAATGGGAACATTCCCTTTTTCCTTCAAAACAAAATCTTATCCAGAACTCCAAGCTATAAATCAACATAAAAATAGCTCCTTTTTTGAATTAGGCATGAGTGCCTGCAGCCTGCTTTCATCTTAATGACTTATACCCCCAGTAACCTCTAAAGAGACTCATGGAGTCCAATGTTTAATAATCTCTAAGGGCCTGCTGAATGAAGAGTATACCATTTATTGAGCACCTATGATATGCCAGGTCCCAGAACAAGCAAAAGCCAAGATGTAAGGACTTACATTCTAGGAGAAGAAAGGAGTAAATGATAAATAACAAGAGTAAAACTAGATGGAGGATTCTGAGATGAGAGTGTCTTCTGTATCCTGATAGAAAGGCACTTCAAATCATTTGAGGATATGAATGAAAGGAGAGTTCATAAGGGGATAGAGCAACCTTCTTTAGCCTTGAAATGTGGCTTGTCAGGCTGCTTGAAAACCAATATGCTCCTCACAATCTCAAAGGGACCTTGGGTTGATTTCCATGTTCATACTACTTTTAAAGAGACTTTCTGTTTGGAGGCCTCTCTCAGGGTTTCTATGAAGCCATGCTCACCTCCAATGGGTGTTTCTTTCAAGAGCTCTCCAACTCCCCACAAGCTCCCCATGTGGCAAAGGAAGCTATGATATGCAGAGGACTGCTGTGCAGATTCCTATAAATGGACAGGAGATGGAAATGAGGTAAATGGGGTTTCAAGCTGGACAATGTCCAGATTACACTTGGTTATGCTATTAAGAAACAGATGTAAAGGAAACAAGCACCAGCTTATCTTTTTGGTTCAACTTCATCTCTGATGAACTGAGACTAATAGGGGGAAGTAGAGCAAACTGAAGACGCTACTTCTAGGGGAAACACACTTAAAGGAAATTTACCCCTGAACATAAGAAATATAAAGATAAATAACATTTGAAATTTCCTCTTTAGTATTAGTAGGAAATTAGCCTGATCTTTAACAGCCTGAACAGCCTGAACAGCCTGGTCATAGCCCATTACTCTAGCCTTATGTTTTACTTCTCTTTGACCATTGTCTTCTGCTTAGGTCAGCCTAGGATTTGACCCTGAAGTAATTATAATTGTTTAATTTTTCTTCTGCAAGCTTCGTCTAATTCTCCACCCTTCAACTTCTGCCCATAGCCCTGTTTCCCCTTACAGCTCTTTCTCTCTTCTGAATATCCCTGAGCCACTCACCCGCATTAACATTTTTTTACACTGCCTTATCACAAAAAGCATTACCTCTTTTTTCACTGTGTTTAAGTTTGTCTTCCCAATTAGACTCTAAGTACCTGGGGAACAGGTATCATGTCTGATGTTTCTTGCCTCTCTCCCCTTCCCTGGACATTTAGTTGTGGTAATGCAATAAGTGGGCCTAAGTGATCTTCTGGCTGTTTTATTGATTATTATAAGTATGCCACAAAACTCTGGCTCATGGGTTTCTGCTTTGACTTCTTTATATGATTTCAAACAAATTTCTGCTCCTTTATGTAACTCAGTTGTACCACCTAAAAATGATAGAATTAGACCAACAAAGTCTAGGAGATCTTCAGGCTTTGACAGCTCATTATTCTACAAGCTCAAAGTGAAGAATGAAAATCAACCCAACTTGCTAACCAGGTTGGAGATGAAATATAACCAAAAAATAAAAATAAAAAAACAGCTGACGAGGTAATAAAAGGTCATGTAGAGAAAGGTTTGTTGTTAGCAAGGTGTGTGAGAATTCAGGTGGGAGAAAATATTAGAACAGGCTTTTCCAGTCCTGAGTATTTTTCAAACATAAATTTTCTTCTGTGATGGAGAAAGTGATCCTGGGTGCAATAGAGTAAAAGTAAAATAACCAAGTAATATTCCTCATCATTTAGCAGTCAGGCAGGCCGGAATGTCTAGGCTTGGTTAGCAACGTTCCTAGACACTGCCATCTAGTGGTAGTTCAGAGACATATTTTGGGCCACCGGCCCTTGCATTCTCAGATGGCTATCCTATTGGAGAAACATGAGTCAGCCCAGGTATGAAATATTAAGCTGATGAAGACTATGAATGCCCTCTGAGGGAGAGTTGATAGAGAAACTAAGAGAGACAAAGATAAACAGAGAAATGCAAACACAAGGTCAAAGCAAGTAAGACACAGATACAAGATATTCAGGAAGATAGGTGAACCTTTCATTGAAACTTGGGGAGTGGGGGTATATAGAAAATACAATCACTCAATCTGACCCAGCTTTCCCACCGCAGTTTTAGAAGGCTTGTGATAGAGGAAGCTTCTGATATGCCTTATGTGCTTTTTTTATCTCTTAATCTCAATTTCTTCCCTCTTTCACCTAGTCTTTGTTCCTTCTCCCATGACCACTCTCTCGCCAACATGTCCAAAACAAAACAAAACAAAACAAAAAATCAAACAATGACAAAAATGTTTCTTGGGTTTGTGGGTAAGCATAAGAAACCATGTAGAACCAAGCATTATTATTGAAAACAATAACATTCAAGATGTCTTCATATTTCTGGACATATCTGTACCTGGATAGTAATGTAAAAGGTATTTTATTCATGTTGCACTGGCAGACTTTCATTGCTCCTGAAGATCTAAATCTCCTATTACCTCTTCTGCAATTCTATTTGGAAATCATCATGGCTTTTCAAAACTAAAGTTTTCTCAAAAGTGTCTTCCTTCTCCTTTTCTACTATAGCCTATCCCCTTCTTTTGTTCTGTATTTCTGTGCCTGGTACTTTAATCCTCCCAGTAATCTAGACCCAAACTCTCTCCCTCTTTCAATTTCAACATACTCCAATTATTCCGTTAGACATAAAGTCTTTGCAACTCTACCAAAGCAATAGCTCTTTAAAATATTTATGATTTTTCAGTTCTGCTTACACTGTCATATATCTTGTCTTCTTTTTTGTTTTTAATTTTTAAAATTATTGCAGAAGTAGTACATTTCTAAAATTAATTAATTAATTGATTAATTAAAATTAGAGTTTACATTCAGTATTGTTTTGTATTAGTTTCAGATGTACAACATAATGATTAGGCAATCATATGCAATACAAAATGTTTCCTTTGATATTTTCAGTACCCAACTGGCACCATACCTTTCAACTGACCTATGTAAATGGCCTGTTGCCTGAAATCATTGCTTTCTGGGTTGAAGCACTTCAAGAGTTGGGCCCAAGTCTGATTCCTTTCTAAAGCCCTCTGTCTACTGCATAATAGCTGTTCAATGAATGGAGGATCTTTGGTTGCCCTTTAGGATCATAGCAAGGAAAGAGGACAGCCAGGTATAATAATCAAGTCTTCTCTTGGGCTCCCTAGAGCACTGAAAATTAGGTAGTTAAGAATATACCAGTGAGTACTCTTTCAGTTCAGAGGAAATGGACAGACTAGCAGGGGCAAACAGCTCACAACAGGGAAGGCAAACTATTGGGGCTTTAAAAGGCAAAGGAAGACCATAGAATAACTCTGGAGTCATTACCTGAGAAATTTGACAACCTGGGAATATGGCTATCTTGACATTGCACCAGAGGCTCCTGCTATTCATGCTGGAAGCATCAGACAAATGTCCCTGCCAATTCTTTGTGGTTTCCTAATCCTACCAGAAACCCCTCCATATTCCCCTGTGGTCCAGACCAACAACCTTAACCAGAAGAGCCAAATGACTCTAGCCTAGTGTAGCATCTTGTTTCTTTGGATGAAACATGGACCAAAAGGTGGCGTACACTAAATGAAGTTATAATGATAGAGCTGACTTAGTGTACCATTGAAAGAAATCTGTCTTAAGTCTGAAACATGGAAATCTTGCCTGAATTTACAGTCAGACAGCCTGCCTTATGGATTTTTGAATTTGCCAGACACACAAATATGTAAGCCAATTCCTTAACCCTCTTTCTGCCCCGACCTTGCTGGATTGATAAGCTAGCAAAAGAAGAAATAGTTGGAGAGAAAGTGCGAAATGTGTCCATTTCACATTTTTGTCCAGGGGCAACTTTCTTATGAGAAGGACAGCTTCCATTAAATGGTCTGTACATCATCTTCCAGTTTCTGATTCCAAGCAGTTGATCTTTTGCCAGGCAAAGCCATCTTTGATAATAGATACTTCTGATTAAATTCACACAGTCAGGGGTCGGAATTGCTTGCAAGCCCTGGGGAGTTTTTGTCTGGGTTTTTTTGTTTGTTTGTTTTTGTTTTTTTGTTTTTGTTTTTGTTTTTGTCTTTTTTCCCCCAGTGTCATACAGAAGCTAGTCAGAAGCCACTCTTGCCTGAATCTGGATGTGGTTCTGATTAGGGGCCAAGCCACTCAGATGAAAGTGAAGAGGCTTTAGAAGCAGTAATTTATCAGCAAATACATGCCTGAGTCAAAAATGAAAGAAAGAAGAAAGAAAGCAAGAAAGCAACAAGAAAGCAAGCAAGCAGGCAAGCAGGCAAGCAAGCAAGCAAGCAAGAAAGAAAGAAAAGAAAAAGATTTTGCCACTTCCCATTTTGAGCTGCTTTGCCTGAACTTGAGGGCCTTTTCAATTACCATGTTTCTCTGAAGCACACTGCAATATGTTTCACAGGACCCATCAACTTCATGTTCAGGTGGCACTGAACATAACACTTGAGCTAAGTTGATAATTAAGTAAGGTCTAAGGAAAAAAAGAAGGCTATTCTTGTTCAAACAATCTAGAGAAAATATTCAGGAAAGTCCTTTTAATGGAGTCTTGACCTTTTTTCTAAAACCTGGGAAGTGCAAGCATTGCTTAGTTTTGGTTTTGGTTTTTGTTTTGTTTTGTTTTGTTTTGTTTCTGCCACTTTAGATCAAAACACAAGTATATTTTGTACAAAACACTTAAAATTGTGATTAATTGAAATTGTTCAGTTGTTCTCATCTGTATTCATTGCCATGATCCTGCCAGCTCCAGATGTTTCTAGGCGTGGTTAGCTCAAAAGCTCTCTTGACATCACCACATGGCATTCCTTTCATAGATGATTAATAGAAGACACAAGGCCTGACTCACAGCTTGGCAGGAGACTGCACTGATTAAGGCAAGCTTAAAGAATCACAGCTTCCCTCCCTGATTGGTATCAGCTTTGTGCATCCACAGCTCTCTGTTAGGAAAAAGGATTTCCCTTATCTAGGATAGGGTTTGTCTCTCGTTGTTGGAAAAGGGGTGGGTCCCAAACTAAGAGCTGGATAATATTTGGCTGGTAATGCAGAAATAAACACACACTGCAGTTGATCTGTAAATTGGTACTAAGTCTGAGAGCACTGAACGACAAAATGTGGTATTTGTCTTTTTCTGAGGATGCATATTTTCCCTGGTGGAATAAAGCAGTGCACTACCTCTTAAAATTTAATGTGAATGCAAATCACTTTAGGGATCTCGTTAAAATACAGATTCTGATTTGGTAAGTTTGGTAGGCCTGAGGTAGTGAATTACCAATAAGCCCCCAGATGATACTAAGCAGCCTGTCCCTGGATCATGCTTTGAGTACAAGGTTATGAAACAAGTGGTAGGCCTGTAAATAGGTCCCACACTTCTACTGGTTTGTTCAGGTCTTTTGCCCATTTTTAAATTGGGCTGTCTGTCTCCCTGGTGTTGAGTTGCATTAGTTCTTTATATATTTTGGAGATCAAACCCTTGTCTGAGGTATCATTGGCAAATATGTTTTAGGAAGAAGAGGTGGGGGAAGGTCAAAAACATAAATAATAAAATCACAATAAACACATAGTTATCAACAATTATTTTAAATGCCAATGGATTAAATGCTTCAAGCAAGAGGCGTACAAGGACTAAATGGATAACAAAACAAAACCTCTATGTAGGTTGTCTACATGAGGCTCACTTCATATAGAAAGACACACATAGACTGAAACTAAAGGGATGGAAATATATTTCATGAAAATGGAAACAAAATGAAATTTAAAAAGCTGAGGTAGCCATACTTATACCAGATAAAATAGACTTTAAACAAAGGCTATCTAACAGGAGACAAAAAAACCCCAGCAATTCCACTAACAGGAGACAAAAAAAACCCCAGCAATTCCATTTCTGGGTATTTATCTGAAGAACCCAAAACACTAAAGTGCGCACACACACACACACACACACACACACACACATATGTTCATTGCAGCATTATTTGCAATAGCCAAGATATGGAATCAACTTAAGTGTCTATCAGTAAATGAGTTGATAAAGAGAAGTGGTACATATATACAATGAAACATGAATCAGCCATTTAAAAATAATGAAATATTGTAATCTGCAACAACAGGGATGGACCTAGAGAATATTGTGGTGAGGAAGGTAAGTCAGAGAAAGACATAAGCAAGATGATTTCACTTGCATGTGGAATCTAAAAAGCAAAATAAACAAACAAGCAGAACGTAAAAAGACTCATAGAGAACATTTTGACAGTTGCCAAAAGGGAAGGGAATTGTGGGGATGGGTAAAAAAAAGGTGAAGGGTTTAAAAAGTGCCAATTAGTCACAAAATAGTCCCAAGAATGTGAAGTACAGCATAGGGAATATACTCAGTAATATTGTAATAACTTTGTGTGGTGTCATATGAGTACTAGATTTATCAGGTGATCACTTAGTAAATTATATGTCTAATCACTGGGCTGTACACCTGAAACTAATATATTATTGTATGATAACTATAATTAAAAATAAATAATTTCAAGTAAAACTAAAGTTCACTGCTCCTCCTCTCCACACAGTCTCTCCAGCAGGGGAGTCAGACTTCTTACTGGGCTCCCAAAAGACAATGTTCTAAGAGAGGATTGTGAGAACTGGCACAACTTTACTTCTGCTGTATTCAGTCACATGCCAAATTTTCACTTGATTCTTAACAGATTCTAATGAATGTATTAAACTCTTTTTTCATATATTTTGCCCAACTTTTCCTCTAACTTTTAACATGTATTATTAAAAATTCCTTGTCTGTTAATTTATATATCTGGATCACCTGTGGGTTTGTGTCCACCGCCATCCCCCCACACAGTCAATTCCCACCTCTTTATCTATGTCCATGGATCTTTCACTTTAACCCTTCATCTAAACCCTACTCTTCCCCTCCTCCTCTCTCTTCCTTCCGGTTCACCTCTCCCCTCTGGGTACATAGGTCATTTTGAATTGGTGTTTCAGGATTCTTCGGGTATAACCATAGCAGCGGAATCGCTGAATCAAAAGGCGGTTCCATTTTTAGTTTTTTGAGGAAATTCCATACTGTCTTCCATTGTAGCTGCACAAGTCTACATTACCACCAGCAGTGCACTAGGGTTCCCTTTTCTCCACACCCTCACCAGCACTTGTTTGTTGATTTGTAAATAATGGCCATTCTGACAAGTGTGAGGGGGTATTTCGTTGTAGTTTTAATTTGCATCTCTCTAATGGCTAGTGATGTTGAGCATTCTTTCATATGCCTTTGGGACCCTTTGTATGTCCTCCTCGGATATATGTCTACTTAGGTCCTTTGCCCATTTTTTAAAATAATTAATTAATTAATTTTAAAATTTAATTTTATTGTTGTTGTATTACATCCATCCCCTTTATACTCCCCTCTGTCCCCTTCCCCACCCACCCACTCCCCCATAAAGTCAATCCCACTTGTTGTCCATGTCCATGGTTCTTCCATACTAGTTTCTCGACTAATAAACTGCTCCCCTTCTTTGCCTCTCTCTCCTCACTCCCTCTGACCCCCTCCCCACTCTTCCCTACCCACTGAAGGTATATTCACTATATTCATATATCTAGTTCTGTTTTGCTTGTTGTTTGTTTTGTTCGTCATTGTCCTGTAATGGGTGAGATCATATGGTATTTGTCTTTCACTGACTGGATTATTTCACTAAACATAATACTGTCCAGTTTCATCCATGTTGTTGCAAAGGGTAGGAGCTCCTTCTTTAGTTCTGCCATGTAGTATTCCATTGTGTAAATATACCGAAGTGTTTTGATCCAATCATCCATTGATGGGCACTTAGGCTGTTTTCAGCACTTGGCTATTGCAAATAGCGCTGCTATGAACATAGGGGTACATAAGTTCTTATGAATTGGTGTTTAAGGGTTCTTTGGGTATAGTCCTAGTAGTGGAATTGCTGGATCAAAAGGCAGTTCCATTTTTAGTTTTTAAAAGAAAACTCCATACTCTTTTCCATAGTGGCTACACCAGCCTCCATTCCCACCAAGGGTGTACCAGGGTTCCCCTTTCCCCACATCCTCCCCAACACTTGTTGTTTGTTGATTTGTTGATTGTCATTCTGACAGGGAAGAGGTGGTATCTTATTGTGGTTTTAATTTGCATCTCTCTGATGGCTAGTGATGTTGAGCATTCTTTCATATGCCTTTGGGCCCTTTGTATGTCTTCCTCAGAGAGATATCTGTTCAGGTCTTTTGCCCATTTCTTAATTGGACTGTCTGTCTCTCTGGATTTGAGTTCAATTAAGTTCTTTATGTATTTTGCAGATCAAAACCTTGTCTGAGGTATCATTGGCAAATATGTTTTCCCATACAGTTGGTTCCCTTTGAATTTTGCTGTTGTGTTCTTTAGCTGAACAAAAACTTTTCAGTTTGATATAGTCCCATTTGTTGATTTTTTCTTTGATTTCCTTTGCCCTTGGTGAAGTATCAGTAAACATATTTCTGTATAGGATATCTAAAATTGTACTGCCTATATATTTTCTCCAAAACCTTTATGGTGGCACTGCTTATATCTAAGTCCTTTATCCATTTTGAGTTTATTCTGGTGTATGGTTTAAGTTGATTGTTTAGTTTTATCTTTTTGCATGTTGCTGTCCATTTCTCCCAACACCACTTGTTGAAGAGACTGTTTGTACGCCATTTTATGTTCTTTCCCCCTTTATCGAATATTAGTTGACCATAGAGTCCTGGATTTATTTCTGGGTTCTCTATTCTGTTCCATTTATCTATATGTCTATTCTTATGCCAATAGCAGACTGTTTTGATTACAGTTACCTTGTAATATAGTTTGATGTCTAGTATTGTGATTCTTCCTACCTTGTTCTTCTTTCTCAAGATTGTTGTGGCTATCTGTGGGTGTTTTTTGGCTCCATATACATTTTTGAAGTATTTTTTCTATCTCTGTGAAGTATGTCATTAGTATTTTAATTGGGATTGCATTGAATCTGTAGATTGCTTTGGGTAGTATGGACATTTTAATGGTGTTCATTCTTTCCATCCATGAACATGGTATATGCTTCCATTTATTTGTATCTTTCTTCATTTCTTCCTTCAATGTTCTGTAGTTTTCTGAGTATAGGTCTTTTACCCCCTTGGTTAAGTTTATTCCGAAGTACTTTATTTTTCTTGTTGCTAAGGTAAATGGGATTTGTTTTCTAGCTTCTATCTCTGATGTTTCATTATTGGTATACAAAAATGCTTGAGATTTCTGGATATTGACTTTATATCCGGCTATTTTGCTAAATTTGCTTATTAGGTCAAGAAAGTTTTTGGTGGAGTCTATCAGGTTTTGTATATACACTATCATATCATCTGCAAATAATGAGTTTGACTTCCTCCTTTCCAATTTGGATACCTTTGATTCCTTTTTCTTCTCTGATGGCTATGGCTAGAACTTCCAAGACAATGTTGAACGGAAGTGGAGAAAGTGAACAGCCTTGTCTTGTTCCTGATCTCAGGGGGAAAGCTTTTAGTTTTTGTCCGCCAGGTATGATG
>PVIW01010496.1:0-20516 GCA_004026585.1 Noctilio leporinus
ATTCTGACAGCAAATCACTCTCAGATTTCTGTGTTCAGGGCCATGATTGTAATAGGATACTTTTTGTTATGAATTACTTTTCTTGAGGGTTTTAAAGTAGCTGGCCACTGGACTTTTCCACAAACAGCACAGTCAGGCTCCTTTGTACTTGCAGCTCTAAGGACGCAACTTAGTTAAATTTACTTCAGAGAGAGGAGACGTACTGCGGGTGCCTATAGTACCAGAACTGGGAAAGGAACCCATAAGATAAAACTATGAAAATAATCAGGATCTCTATCTTCCAAGGAGAGATGGATAGAGACTCAAGAGGACCTCAAAAAGGGCCAACACAAAATTACATTTGCAGCCACTTATCCTGGGCTTCAGCAGAGGAAGGGCAGAATGGATTAAAGGTGTCTGGGGAGAGTTTGGGGCTGGTGGCTTTGGAGGCAGTACTAACAGAACAGCTTCCAAGAGCCCTGTGCTGAGTCATTGCCCATCCTGAAGGAGCTATCTTAGGCAGAGCAATCCCATCCAAGTAGTATCTGCTGGAGGGGAAGCAATAACCCTGTCTGCAGGAATTACTCTGCCCCACCCTATGGTTCTTAAGCCCTGCTGCTGAGGAGCACAGCTGGAAGACTTTCACTCTTTAACCCTACAGAAAGCCTATAGTTAGGTGTATCACTGGGAGCTCTGAGGCTTCAGCTGACCCTTTTCCAGGCCTGGTGCTGGTAAAAGCTAGCCTTTGTGCACAGCCTGGTTCTTTCTACACACTCACCTAGGCCCAAAAGAGTGAGACACACTGTGGATTACTGATAGCTCCAAACAGGTTGCTCAGAGCCAGTCAAAGGCAGGACTTGACTTAGGTGTGCATCAGAATCTTTCTGATTACCTAATACATAGAAACAAATACAAAGAAGTAGCCAAACTGGGAACATGAAGAAACAGACTCCAAATGAAAGAACAAGAGTATTCTCCAGAAGAAGAACTAGATGAAATGGGCACAATTTATCAGATAGAGAATTTAGAGTAATTATTATAATGACAATAGCATAAGAAAAGGCAGATCCATTTTTAGTTTTTTTAGGAAACCTCATACTGTTTTCCACAGTGGCTGCACCAGCCTGCATTCCCACCAACAGTATACCAGGGTTCTCTTTGCCCCAAATCCTCGCCAACACTTGTTGATTTGTTGATGATTGCCGTTCTGACAGATGTGAGGTGGTATCTTACTGTGGTTTTAATTTGCATCCCTCTGATGACTAGTGATGTTGAGCATTCTTTCCTATGCCCTGGGCCCTTGTATATCTTCCTTAGTGAGTTGTCTTTTCAGGTCCTTTGCCCATTTTTTAATTGGGCTGTCTGTCTCCCTGGTGTTGAGTTGCATTAGTTCTTTATATATTTTGGAGATCAAACCCTTGTCTGAGGTATCATTGACAATTATGTTTTCCCATACAGTTGGTTCCCTTTGAATTTTGAGGTGTTTTCTATGTACACCTATGTTCATAGCAGCACTATGAACCAAATGCTGGAAACAGCCTAAGTGCCCATCAGTGGATGATTGGATCAAAAAACTTTGGTACATTTACACAATGGAATACTACACAGCAGAAAGAAAGAACTCCTATCCTTTGCAACAACATGGGTGGAACTGGAGAGTATTATGCTTAAGTGAAATAAGCCAGTCAGTGAAGGACAAATGCTACATGATCTCACTCATTACAAGACAATAATGAACAAAGCTAACAACAAGCAAAACAGAACCAAATATATGAATACAGTGAATAGGCCTTCAGTGGTCAGGGAGAAGGGGATTGCGGGGAGGGGCGAGAAAGAGGGAAGGAAGGGGAGCAGTTGAGACAAGAACCTATATAAAGGAACCATGGACATGGACAACAGGTGGGATTGACTTTGGGGGAAATGGGTGGGTGGGGAGGGGGATAGAGGGGAGCACAAAGGGGATGGAAGTAATACAACAACAATAAAATTAAATTTAAAAAATAGCATGAGAAAAGACACAGAAACCATTAAAATAATGACCAGTCAGACATTGAAAATTCAATATCTGAAATAAAATTACACTAAAAGGAATAAATAATAGATTAGATGAAGCAGAGGAACAAATCAGTGATTTGGAAGACAAGGTAGAAAAATACACCTGAGTAGAGCAGCAAAAGGAAGAAAGAATTTTTTAAAAAATGAGGAGAGCTTAAGAAGCATCTGGACAACAAGAATTGTAACAATATCCACATTCCTAGGAATACCAGGAGAAGAGAGTGAGCAAGAGATACTGGAGGGCTAGCCTACCTGGGGGCTGACACTCAGAATCAGCCCTAACTGTGACAGCCATAGGCCCTACTACTATAAGACCACACAGCTAGACTGTAGACTGCAGAGACCTGACCAAGAAAGAGAAAGACTCAAGAAATAGATTGCTGCTAATCTTAAGCACCTGAGTTACACTGAGAGCTACATGAATTATTATTAATCCCTAACATATCCTTTTGAAAAGGTACTTCCAACACTCACAATTTGCATTTTAAGTAAATATTGTTTATACCATAGTGTATCCCACCTCACATATTTTTAACTCACCCCTTATTTCTTTTTTTTTCTTTTTTTAATTTTTTAAAAAGATTTTGTTTCATCATTTCTAGAAAGAGGGGAAGGGAGAGAGGCAGAGAGGGAGAGAGACATCAATGTATGGTTGCTTTTCACCTGCCTCCAGCCACAGATCTGACTGGAGACCTGGTTTGCAACCGTGTTATGTGCCCTGGCTGGGGAATCAAACCTGCGACCTTTGGGTTGGTAGGCAGGCGCCTTATCCACTGCGCTACCAGCTCCCCTCTTATTTCAATCTACCTAAGCTGGAGTAGCAATACATATTTCAGACAAAATAGAATTTACAATGAAGGCCATAAAAAGGGATAAAGAAGACATTTCATAATACTTGGGGGAACAACCCATCAAGAAGAAATAACTCTGGTAAACATACGCACCCAACGTAGGAGCTCCGAAATATATAATGAAAATCTTGGAGGACTTTAAGAAATACATAGACAGCAACACACTAATAGTAGGGAATTTTAATACCACACTATCAACAATGGACAGATCTTCCGAACAAAAATCCTCAAAGATGTTGTGGCATTGAACAACACTCTAGAGGAAATGGACCTAACTGATGTATACAAAGTTTTTTACCCTAAAGAAGCAAAATACACATCCTTTTCAAATGCACATGGATCATTCTCTATGATAGACCACGTGGTAGGTAAAGGAGACAAGCCTCCACAAATACAGGAAAATTGAAACCATACCAAGTGTCTTCTCAGATTACAATGGCTTGTAACTAGAAACTAATCTCAAGGGAAAGAAACAAAAATTCTCTAACTCATGTAGACTGAATAACATGCTTTTAAGTAATGAATGGGTTAACAATGAGATCAAAGTTGAAATGAAAAAGTTTTTGGAAAAAATTAATGAACACACAACAGCCCAAAACCTATGGGACACAGCAAAGGCAGTGCTCAGAGAGAAATTTATAGAAATACAGACCTACATAAAAAGGTCACAAGAAGTTGATAACTACCTAACCATAAAGCTGCAAGAATTAGAAGAGCAACAACAAACAAAGCCCAGAGCAAGTAAAAGGAAGGAAATCATCAAGATCAGAGGAGAATTAAATAACTCAGAGATTCAAACTACAATTCAAAGAATCAACAGGTACAGGAGCTGGTTCTTTGAAAATATAAACAAAATTGACAAGTCTTTATCTGGAGTCATCAAGAAAAAGAGAGAGAGGACACAAATAAACACAATCAGAACTGACAGAGGAGAAATCACAACTGATACCTCAGAAATACAAAAGATTGTAAGAAATTACTACACACAACTATATGACAAAAAATATGACAACCTGGATGAAATGGACTTATTTCTGGAAATGTATCATCTACCAAAACTGAACCCAGAAGAAACAGAAACCCCGAATAGGCCAATAACTACTAGTGAAATTAAAGAAGTAATCCAAAATCTCTCAAAGCACAAGAGCCCCAGATGGAGTGGATACACAGGTGAATTGTACCAAACATTTAAAGAAGAACTAACTTCTATCCTTATCAACCTATACCAAAAAATACAGGAAGAAGGAAGACTCCCAAACTCTTTCTATGAGGCCAGTATTATTCTAATCCTAAAACCAGGTCAAGACACAACCAAGAAAGAAAGCTACAGGCCAATATCTCTGATGAACATAGATGCTAAGATTCTCAACAAAATATTGGCCAACTGTACATTACAAAGATCATACACCATGATCAAGTGGGCTTCATCCCAGGGATGCAAGGATGGTACAACATTCATAAATCAATAAATGTAATACACCACATCAACAAATTGAAAGATAAAACCATATGATCATATCAATAGATGCTGACAAAGCATTTGATAAAGTACAGCAACCATTTATGATAAAAACCGTCAGCAAAATGGGAATAGAGGGAGCATACCTCAACATCATAAAGGCCATCTATGAGAAACCCAAAGCCAACATCATACTTAAGAGACAAAAACTGAAAGCTTTCCGCCTATGATCAGCAACAAGAGAAGGCTGTCCACTTTCTCCACTTCTGTTCAATATCATCTTGAAAGTTCTAGCCCTAGCCATCAGAGAAGAAAAAGGAATCAAAGGTATCCAAATTGGAAAGGGAGAAGTCAAATTGTCATTATTTGCAGATGATATGATAGTGTACATACAAGACCCAATAGGCTCCACCAAAAACTTCCTCTATCTAATAAGCAAATTTAGCAAAATAGCTGGATATAAAGTCAATATCCAGAAATCAAAAACATTTTGTATACCAATAATGAAGCATCAGAAACAGAAGTGAGAAAACAAATCCCATTTACTATAGCAACAAGAAAAATAAAGTACCTAGGAATCAACTTAACTAAGTAGGTAAAAGGCCTGTAACTCAGAAAACTACAGAACAATTAAGAAAGAAATCAAGGAAGATACAAATAAATGGAAGCATATACCATGTTCATGGATGGGAAGAATTAACATCATTAAAATGTCCATACTACCCAAAGCAATCTATACATTCAATGCAATCCCAATTAAAATACCAATGACAGACATCACAGAAATAGAAAAAATACTTCACAAATTTATATGGAGCCAAAGACACCCAGGAATAGCTACAGCAATTTTGAGAAAGAAGAACAAGGTAGGAGGAATCACAATACCGGACTTCAAACAATACTACAAGCCTACTGTCATCAAAACAACCTGGTACTGGCATAAGAATAGACATATAGATCAATGGAACAGAATAGAGAGCCCAGAAATTAACCCAGGACTCTATGGTCAACTCATATTTGACAAAGGGGGAAGGAACATCCAATGGAGTAAAAACAGTCCCTTCAACAAGTGGTGTTGGGAGAACTGGACAGCAACATGCAAAAAGATAAAACTAGACCACCAACTTACACCATACACCAAAATAAACTCAAGATGGATAAAGGATTTAAACATAAGGATTGCTACCATGAAGGTCCTGGAGAAAAATATAGGCAGTAAACTTTTGGATAGCCTTCACTGAAATATGTTTACTGATACTTCAGCAAGGGCAAAAAAATAAAGGCACAAATCAACGATTGGGACTATTTTAAATTGAAAAGTTTCTGTTCAGCTAAAGAAAACACCAGCAAAATTCAAAGAGAACCAACTGTATGGGAAAACATAATTGACAATGGTACTTCAGACAAGGGTCTGATCTCCAAAATATATAAAGAGCTAATGCAACTCAACACCAGGGAGACAGACAGCCCGATTAAAAATGGGCAAAGGATCTGAACAGACAACTCACTGAAGAAGATATACAAAAGGCCCAGATGCATATGAAAGAATTCTCAACATCACTAGTCATCAGAGAGATGCAAATTAAAACCACAATAAGATACCACCTCACACCTGTCAGAATGGCAATCATCAACAAATCAACAAACAACAAGTGTTGGTGAGGATGTGGGGCAAAGGGAACCCTGGTGCACTGTTGGTGGGAATGCAGGCTGGTGCAGCCACTATGGAAAAGAGTATGGGGTTTCCACAAAAACTAAAAATGGAACTGCCTTTTGATCCAGCAATTCCAGTACTAGGAATTGCTGTACCCAAAGAACTATGAAGTACCAATTCAGAAGAACCTATGTACACCTATGTTCATAGCAGCACTATTTAAAATAGCCAAGTGCTGGAAACAGTCTAAGTGCCCATCAGTGGATGATTGGATCAAAAACTTTGGTACATTTATTTCTTTATTTATTTATAATTTTTATTGTTGTTGTATTACAACCATCCCCTTTTTGCTCACCTCTGTCCCCCTCCCCACCCACCCATTCCTCCAAAATCAATCCCACCTGTTGTCCATGTCAATGGTTCCTTTATACTAGGTTCTTCTCTAAGCTGCTCCCCTTCCTTGCCTCAGCCTTCCCCCTACCCCCAAGCCCCTTCCCTCTGACCACTAAAGCCCTATGTTCATAGCAGCACTATTTACAATAGCCACATGCTGGAAACAGCCTAAGTGCCCATCAGTGGACGATTGGATCAAAAAACTTTGGTACATTTACAAAATAGAATTCTATTAGCAGAAAGAATGAAGGAGCGTGTACCCTTTGCAACAACATGGATGGAACTGGAGAGTGTTATGCTTAGTGAAATAAGCCAGTCAGTGAAGGACAAATATATGATCTTACCCATTACGGGACAATAATGAACAAAACTAACAACAAGCAAAACAGAACCAAATATATGAAAACTTTGGTACATTTACACAATGGAATTCTACATAGCAGAAAGAAAGAAGGAACTTGTACCCTTTGCAACAACATGGATGGAACTGGAGAGTATTATGCTCAGTGAAATAATCCCGTCAGTGAAGGACAAATACCATAGGATCTCACCCATTACAGGACAATAATGAACAAAACTAACAACAAGCAAAACAGAACCAAGTATATGAATACAAGGAATAGGCCTTCAGTGGTCAGGGGGAAGAGGGTTGGGGAGAGGGGGAGGGAGAGGCAAAGAAAGGGAGCAGTTTAGAAAAGAACGTAGTATAAAGGAACCATGGACATGGACAACAGGTGGGATTGACTTTGGAGGGAATGGATGGGTGTGGAGGGGGACAGAGTGAACTAAAAAGGGGATGGATGTAATACAACAACAATAAAATTTTTTAAACATTTTTAATTAAAAAGGAGAAAAAAAAAGAAAACTCCATACTGTTTTCCATAGTGGCCGCTCCAGCCTTCCATTCCCACCAGCGGTGCATCAGGGTTCCCTTTTCCCCACAACCTCTCCTGCACTTGTTTGTTGATGATTGCCATTCTGAAAGGTGTGAGGTAGTATCTTATTGTTGCTTTAATTTGCATCTCTCTGATGACTAGTGATGTTGAGAATGTTTTCCTATGGCTTTGGGCCCTGTGGATGTATTCCTGAGTGAGTTGTCTGTTCAGATACTTTGTCCATTTTTTTTTTAAATTTTGTTGTTGTTGTATTACATCCATCCCCTTTTTGCTCCCCTCTGTCCCCCTCCCCACCCACCCATTCCCCCAAAGTCAATCCGACCTCTTGTCCATGTCCATGGTTCCTTTATACTAGGTTCTTGTCTAAGCTGCTCCCCTTCTTTGCCTCTGCCACCCCCCTCCTCCCAACCCCTTTTCCCCTGACCACTGAAGGCCTTTTCCTTGTATTCATATACTTGGTTCTGTTTTGCTTGTTGTTAGTTTTGCTCATTATTGTCCCATAATGGGT
This sequence comes from Noctilio leporinus, assembly GCA_004026585.1. NCBI lineage: Eukaryota > Metazoa > Chordata > Mammalia > Chiroptera > Noctilionidae > Noctilio > Noctilio leporinus. The sequence continues at coordinate 7,796 of PVIW01010496.1, forward strand.
GAGATCATATGATATTTGTCCTTCACTGACTGGCTCATTTCACTAAGCATAATACTCTCCAGTTCCATCCATGTTGTTGCAAAGGGTACGAGTTCCTTCTTTCTTTCTGCTATATAGAATTCCATTGTGTAAATGTACCAAAGCTTTTTGATCCAATCATCCACTGATGGGCACTTAGGCTGTTTCCAGCACTTGGCTATTGTAAATAGTGCCGCTATGAACATAGGGGTACATAGGTTCTTATGAATTGGTGTTTCAGGATTCTTTGGGTATAGTCCAAGTAGTGGAATTGCTGGATCAGAAAGCAGTTCCATTTTTAGTTTTTTAAGGAAACCCCATACTGTTTTCCACAGTGGCTGCACCAGACTACATTCCCACCAACAGTGCACGAGGGTTCCCTTTGCCCTGCATCCTCGCCACTACTTGTTGTTTGTTGATTTGCTGATGATTGCCATTCTGACAGGTGTGAGGTGGTATCTTATTGTAGTTTTAATTTGCATCTCGCTGATGACTAGTGATGTTGAGCATTCTTTCATATGCCTCTGGGTCCTTTGTATATCTTCCTCAGTGAGTTGTCTGTTCAGGTCCTTTGCCCATTTTTTAATTGGGCTGTCTGTCTCCCTGGTGTTGAGTCGCACCAGTTCTTCATATATTTTGGAGATCAGACTCTTGTCTGAGGTATCATTGGCAATTATGTTTTCCCATAGAGTTGGTTCCCTTTGAATTTTGCTGATATTTTTTTTAGCTGAACAGAAACTTTTCAATTTGATATAGTCCCATTTGTTGATTCGTTCTTTTATTTCCTTTGCTCTTGATGAAGTACCAGTAAATATATTTTTGCATAGGATGTCCAAAAGTTTACTACCTATATTTTTCTCCAGGACCTTTATTGTGGCACTGCTTATGTTTAAATCCTTTATCCATCTTGAGTTTATTTTGGTGTATGGTGTAAGTTGGTGGTCTAGTTTCATCTTTTTGCATGTTGCTGTCCAGTTCTCCCAACACCATTTGTTGAAGAGACTGTTTTTACTCCATTTGAAGCTCCTTCCCCCTTCTTAACATATTAGTTGACTATAGAGTCCTGGGTTTATTTCTGGGCTCTCTATTCTGTTCCATTGATCTATATGTCTATTCTTATGCCGGTACCATGCTGTTTCAATGACAGTAGCCTTGTAGTATTGTTTGAAGTCCGGTATTGTGATTCCTCCATCCTTGTTCTTCTTTCTCAAGATTGTGGTGGCTATTTGTGGGCGTTTTTGGTCCCATATAAATTTCGAAGAATTTTTTCTATTTCTGTGAAGTCTCATTGGTTTTTTAATTGGGATTGCATTGAATATGTAGATTGCTTTCGATAGTATGGACATTTTAATGATGTTAATTCTTCCCATCCACAAACATGGTATATGCTTCCATTTATTTGTGTCTTCCTTGATTTCTTTCTTCATTGTTCTGTAGTTTTCTGAGTACAGGTCTTTGACCTCCTTAGTTAAGTTGATTCCTAGGTACTTTAATTTTCTTGTTGCTATGGTAAATGGGATTTGTTTTTTCGCTTCTATTTCTGTTGTTTCATTATTGGTATACAAAAATGCTTTTGATTTCTGGATATTGACTTTATACCCAGCTATTTTGCTAAATTTGCTTATTAGGTTTAGTAAGTTTTTGGTGGAGTCAATAGGGTTTTGTATGTACACTATCATATCATCTGCAAATAATGACAGTTTGACTTCCTCCTTTCCAATTTGCATACCTTTGATTCCTTTTTCTTCTCTGATGGCTATAGCTAGAACTTCCAAGACAATGTTGAATAGAAGTGGAGAATGTGGACAGCCTTGTCTCGTTCCTGATCTTAGGGGGAAAGCTTTCAGTTTTTGTCCATTAAGTATGATGTTGGCTTCAGGTTTCTCATAGATGGCCTAGAGTATGCTCCCTCTATTCCCATTTTGCTGACGGTTTTTATCATAAATGGTTGCTGTACTTTATCAAATGTTTTCTCAGCATCTATTGATATGATCATATGGTTTTTCTCTTTCAATTTGTTGATGTGGTGTATACATTTATTGATTTATGAATGTTGTACCATCCTTGCATCCCTGGGATGAAGCCCACTTGATCATGGTGTATGATCTTTGTAATGTACTGCTGAATCCAGTTGGCCAATATTTTGTTGAGAATCTTAGCATCTATGTTCATCAGAGATATTGGCCTGTAGCTTTCATTCTTAGTTGTATCTTGCCCTGGTTTTGGGATTACAATAATATGGGCCTCATAGAAAGTGTTTGGGAGTCTACCCTCTTCCTGAATTTTTTGGTATAGTTTGAGGAGGATAGGAGTTAGTTCTTCTTTTAATGTTTGGTAAAATTCACCTGTGTAGCCATCTGGTCTAGGGCTTTTGTGTTTTGGGAGATTTTGGATTACTTCTTTAATTTCACTAGTAGTTATTGGCCTATTCAGGCTTTCTGCTTCTTCTGGGTTCAGTTTTGCTTGATTATACCTTTCCAGAAATGTGTCCATTTCATCCAGGTTGTCGTATTTTTTTTGTCATATAGTTGTTTGTAGTAATTTCTTACAATCTTTTATTTCTGAGGTATCAATTGTGATTTCCCCTCTTTCAGTTCTGATTCTGTTGATTTGGGTCCTCTCTCTCTTTTTCTTGATGAGTCTGGATAAGGGCTTGTCAATTTTCTTTTTCTTTTTTTTTTTAAAGATTTTATTTCATTATTCTTAGAAAGAGGGGAAGGGAGAGAGGCAGAGAGGGAGAGAGACATCAATGTATGGTTGCTTTTCACCTGCCTCTAGCCACAGACCTTATTGGAGACCTGGTTTGCAACCTTGTTATGTGCCCTGGCTGGGGAATCGAACCTGCGACCTTTGGGTTCACAGGCCGGCGCCTTAACCACTGTGCTACCAGCCAGGGCTCAATTTTCTTTGTATTTTCAAAGACCCAGCTCCTGGTCCTGTCGATTTTTCAAATTGTACTTTGAATCTCTGAGTTATTTAGTTCTGCTGTGATCTTGATGATTTCCTTCCTTCTACTTCCTCTAGGCTTTGTTTGTTGTTGCTCCTCTAGTTCTTGCAGCTTTGTGGTTAGGTCGTTTTTATAAACTTCTTGTAACCTTTTTTGGAAGGCCTGTATTGCTGTGAATTTCCCCCCTGAGAACTGCCTTTGCTGTATCCCATAGGTTTGGGCTGTTGTGTGTTCATTGTCATTTGTTTCCAGGAGCTTTTTGATTTCATCTTTGATCTCATTGTTGACCCCTTCATTGCTTAAAAGCATGTTATTCAGTCTCCATGAGTTAGAGAAGTTTTGGGGTTTTCCCTTGAATTTGGTTTCTAGTTTCAAGCCATTGTGATCTAAGAAGATACTTTGTATGATTTAAATTTTCCTGTATTTGTGGAGGCTTGTCTGTGACATACCATGTGGTCTATCTTAAAGAATGATCCATGTGCATTTGAAAAGAATGTGTATTTTTCTTCTTTGGGGTAAAAGACTCTGTATACATCAGTTAGGTCCATTTCCTCTAGAGTGTTGTTCAATACCACAACATCTCTGGGGATTTTTTTGTTTGGAAGATCTGTCCATTATTGATAGTGGGCTATTAAAATCTGCTACTATTAGTGTGTTGCTGTCTATGTCTTTCTGAAAGTCTTCCAAGATTTTCCTCATATATTTCGGAGCTCCTATGTTGGGTGCATATATATTTATCAGAGTTATTTCTTCTTGATGGATTGTTCCCTTATGCATTATGAAATGTCCATCTTTGTCCCTTTTTATGGCCTTCATTGTAAAATCTATTTTATCTGAAATCAGTATTGCTACTCCAGCTTTTTTTTCATGTCCATTTGCTTGATTTGGAAAATAGTTTTCCATCCCTTCACTCTCAATCTGTGTCAATCTTTTGTTCTGAGGTGGGTCTCTTGAAGACAGCATATATGCGGGTCCTGTTGTCTTATCCATTCAGCTACCCTATGTCTTTTGATGGGTGCATTTAATCCATTTACATTTAAAGTTATTATTAATTGATACTTATTCATTGCCTTTTTCTCCCTTTGTGTCTGTATTCCTCTTTGGCTTTCTCTGTTTCTTCATTTTAGTTGTTTACTTATTTTTATAGCAGACCCTTTAGCATTTCTTGCAATGCTGGTTTGTTAGAGATGTATTCTTTTAGTCTTTTTTTGTCTGGGAATCTCCTTATTTCTCCTTCTATCTTGAATGAGAGCCTTGCTGGGTAGAGTGTTCTTGGTTGCAGGCCTTTGTTTACCATGACTTGAAATACTTTTTGCCATTCCCTTCTGGCTTGAATTGTTTCTGTTGAATAATCATTTGATAGCCCTATTGGAGCCCCCTTATATGGTGTTTGTTGTTTCTCTCTTGATGCTTTTATGATTCTCTATTTGTCTTTGAAATTAGCCATTTTAATAATAATGTGCCTTGGTGTTGGTGTGTTTGGGTTGATCCTCATTGGGACCCTCTGTGCTTCCTGAACTGGATTCATGTTTTCACTCATCATGTTAGGGAAATTTTCTATCATGACTTTTTTGAACAGGTTTTCCATTCCTTGTTTCTCTTCTTTTGGTATCCCTATGATATGGATGTTGTTACATTTCTTGTTGTCCTGCAGCTCTCTTAACCCCTCTTCAGTCTTGTTCAACCTTTTTTTATTCTCTTGTACTGTCTTGGAGTATTTGTCTACATTATCCTCCAACTCGCTGATATGGTCCTCTGCTTCCTCTAGCCTACTGTTGATTCCTTCTACTGTATTCCTCAATTCAGAAATTGTATTCTTCATTTCCTCCTGGCACTTATTGATAGTTTCCATGTCCTTTTTCATGTTGTTGTAGTTCTCAGTAAGTTCCTTGTAACTTCCCTGGAGTTCTTTGTAATTTCCCTGGAGTTCTTTGTAGTTCTCTTAAAGTTGTTTACAGTTTTCTTTGATGTGGCTGAGCTCACTGAGCTTCTCTATCATCATTCTTTTGAATTCCTTATGTGATATTCCAGGTGCCTCTGTTTCATTTTGTGTTCTTTCTGGGGATTCTTCCTTTCCTTTTGGTGATGGACTGATTCTTTTTTTCCCCATTTTGGGTGTCTGTTCTTGCTTGCTCTTTATTTATTTATTTATTTTTGTTCTTTCCTTGGGTTAACCTGGTTTGCTTCCTTGCCTTAGTTGAGCACCCTTCTGTGATAGGAGATTTGTGGAGTTCAATGTTGCCATCTCCCAGATTTTCTCCACTTGCTGTTCTTGGTGTGTTCTTTATTTGGGGTGTCTGGTTGTATTCTGGGCCTGTGGTCTTTTAGCAGAAACAAAAACAAAAAAAACAAACAAACAAAAAGAAAAACCAAAAACCAAACCAAACAAACAAAGAAAAATGCAAAAGGATAAAAGAAATAAAAATGATATAATAATAAGAAGAAAGGGTTTAGATGGCTGTTCACCCTTAATAATCCCTGACTGGTCCAGATGGAGCCTGGACCTGAGGGCTTTTAGCAGAGGAAAAAAAAAAAAAAAGAAAGTAAAAAAAGGGAGAAAGTCACAAGAGAAAGAGAAATCAGTATTAATAAAGAAAGGGTTTAGGTGTCTGTTCACCCTTTATGGTCTCTGTTTGGTCCAGGTGGAGCCAGGACCAGTGGGTTTTATCAGGGAGAAAAGAAAGAAGGAAGGAAGGAAGGAAGGAAGGAAGGAAGGAAGAAAGAAAGAAAGAAAGAAAGAAAGAAAGAAAGAAAGAAAGAAACAAAGAAACAAAGGAAAAAAAAAAGGGGGGGTGGTCGAGAAAGTCACAAGACAAAGAGAAATCAGTATTAATAAAGAAAGGTTTTAGGTGTCTGTTCCCCCTTTATGATTTGTGATTGGTTCAGGTGGAGCCAGAACCTGTGGGCTTTACCAGGAAAAAAAGGAAAAGAAAAAATTGAAAAATAAAAAAAAATTTAAAAAAGTGAAAAAAAAGAGGAAGGAAGAAAAGAATGAAAAAAGGGTTTAGGTGGCTGAGGAAGGGAGGAATACTTGGATTGAGGACTAGGAATGCGTTGTAGCCAGAGAGTGAGTAGACTTTAATTTGAGAGTAGGGGGAGGGTCTTGGGTATTTAGGTGGATTGAGGTATGGGGGGCATTAAGAATATGTGAGAAGTAACTTTTGCAAAGGATATGTTGGGGATTAATAGTTCATATTGCTCTCGGTATAACTCAGGTGCTTGAGATTAGCAGCAATCCCTTTCCTGAGCCTGCCTCTTTTTCTTGGTCAGGACTTTAGTCTGTAGTCTATATTTTAGCCGGTCTTGGCACGTGGTAGGGCCTCTGATTGTCACAGTCAGGGCTGATTCTGAGTGTCCGCCCCCAGGTAGGCTGGGCCTTCAGCAGCCTGGCTGGGTTTTAGGGCTGCCGGTATTCTGGAGCCCGCAGGGTGCCCCCTCCCACTCCTGGTGGAGGTTCCTGCGGGCGACGAGCACTGAGCACCCCTGCAGGGCAGCCCACAACTTTGCAGGTCCCTGTGATGACTGGCCCCGCCCCAGCTGTTCAGGGAGGAGGCCGGGCCTGTCCATCAACACTGTCCGGGGTCCGCCTACACTGCCCCATCCTTCCGGGGCGGGCACCACTCCTCCAAGCCAACCAGCTGTCCAAGAAGTCCTTTACTGGGGCCTCTGTGATGAGCCCCTCCCAGGCGTGGGCGGTGCAGCCTTTGTCTCTGGCAATGGTGGGTCAGCTGCCCCACTACTAGTGCCCCACTACTAGTTCCCCACTACAAGGCTTGTCGCCTTGCTGTTTGTAGTCTCCCGCGGAGCCTGGGGGCCTGTGTGGTTGCGCAGGGCTGGGCCTCCTTCCTCACAGGGGCTTCTAGCTGCTGTTTCCCCAGTGGCCCAGCAGCACCTTTTTTGGCCCCCTCGCAGCCCCGGCCGGTGCAATTCCCCGCTTCCCCGCTCCGGCTTCCTGCAGGACTCTTCTCCTCTGCCTCTAGCCCCGCGAGGAGCCTCCTCTACCTGTTGCCAGGGTGAGTCTCTCACACAGTCCCTCCCCTGCAAGAGTTCAATTCCGCGTTCCCTACGGTGTTTGCTCTCGCTGCCCGCACTTCACTGTTGAGACTTCCAGTCTCCAGGGAGCCCGGAACTGGCCTCCGTCAAACGCGCCCCTCTGGGCAGAGCCGCCCCTGCCCAGAGCCGACCTCCGCCCGCCGACCGGTCGGGAACGCCTCACCTACTGTCCTGCTGGCCTCCTCTGCCTCTGGGCTGCGCTCCCCTGTGTCCAGATGCTGCCCGCTCCAATTCCTAGGGTCCTAAAGATGTCTCACGCTTTCTATCTTGACTCGAGAACACCATCAGCACTGCTCTCTACTCTGTCGCCATCTTCCCACCTCCTTTGTCCATTTTTTAATTGGGCTGTCTGTCTCCCTGGTGTTGAGTTGCATAAATTTTGTATACATTTTGGAGATCAAACCCTTGTCTGAGGTATCATTGGCAAATGTATTTTTTTGATGCAGTTGGTTCCCTTTGCATTTTGCTGTGTTTTCTTTAGTTGAACAGAAACTTTTCAGCTTGATATAGTCCCATTTGTTCAGTTGTTCTTTGATTTCCTTTGTCCTTGGAGAAGTATCAGTAAACATATTTCTGTGTAGGATATCTAAAATTTTACTGCCTATATTTTTCTCTAGGATCTTTATGGTGGCACTGCTTATGTTTAAGACCTTTTATCCATCTTGAGTTTATTTTGGTGTATGGTGTGAGTTTGTTGTCTAGTTTTTTTGTTTTTTGATTTTGCATGTTGCTCTCCAGTTCTCCCAATACCATTTGTTGAAAAGACTGGTTTTACTCCATTTTATCTTCCTTCCCCTTTTGTCAAATATTAGTTGACCCACATGGTCCTGGATTTATTTCTGGGCTCTCTATTCTGTTCCATTGATCTATATGTCTATTCTTATGCCAATAGCAGACTATTTTGATGACAGTAGCCTTGTAGTATTGTTTGATGTCTGATATTGTGATTCCTGCTACCTTGTTCTACTTTTTCAAGATTGCTGTGGCTATTTATGAGTGTTTTTGGCTCCATATACGTTTTTGAAGTATTTTTTCAATTTCTGTAATGTCTGTGATTGGTATTTTAATTGGGATTGCATTGAATGTATAGATTGCTTTGTGTAGTATGGACATTTTAATGATGTCAATTCTTTCCACCCATGAGCATGGTATATCCTTCCATTTATTTGTATCTTCCTTAATTTCGTTTTTCGGTATTCTGTAGTTTTCTGAGTACAGGTCTCTTACCTCCTTGGTTAAATTGATTCCTAAGTACTTTATTTCTCTTGTTGCTATGGTACATGGCATTTGTTTTCTTGCTTCTCTTTCTGATGTTTCAATATCGGTATACAAAAATGCTTTTGATTTCTGGATATTGACTTTATGTCCAGCTCTTTGGGTAAATTTGCTTATTAGGTCAAATAAGTTTTTGGTGGATTCTGTTGGGTTTTGTATGTATACAATAATGTCATCTGCAAATTATGACAGTTAGACTTCCTTCTTTTCCAATTTGGTTATCTTTGATTTCTTTTTTTTCTTTGATAGCTATGGCTAGAACTGCCAAAATGATGTTGAACAGAAGTGGAGAAAGTGGACAGCCTTGTCTTGTTCCTGATTTCTGGAGGAAAGCTTCTAGTTTTTGCCCATTGAGTATTATATTGGTTTCAGATATTTCATATATGGCCTTCACGATGTTGAGGTATGCTCCCTCTATTTCCATTCTGCTGAGTGTTTTTTTAATCATAAATGGTTGCTGTACTTTATCAAATGCTTTTTCAGCACCTGTTGATATGATCATCTGGTTTTTATCTTTCATTTTGTTGATGTGGAGTATTCCATTTACTGATTTGCTAATGTTGTACCATCCTTGCATCCCTGGGCTGAAACCCACTTGATCATGGTGTATGATTTCGTTTAATGTATTGCTAGATACGGTTGGCCAATATTTTGTTGGGAATCTTAGCATCAATGTTCATCATAGAAATTGGCCTATAGTTTTCTTTCTTAGTAGTGTTGTGACTTGGTTTTGGGATTAGAATAATATTGGCCTCATAGAAAGAATTTGGGGATCTTCCCTCTTCTTCGATTTTTTCAAATAGGTTGAGAAGAATAGGAGTTAGTTCTTCTTCCAATGTTAGGTAGAATTTACCTGTGCAGCCACTTGGTCCAGGGCTCTTGTGCTTTTGGAGATTTTGGATTATTTCTTTAGTTTTACTAGTTTTTATTGGCCGATTCAGGCTTTCTGCTTTCTCTGGATTCAGTTTTGGAAGATTATGTTTCCAGTAGTTTGTTCATTTTTGCCCAGGTTGTCCAATTACTTGTTATATAGTTTTTTGCAGTGATTTCTTGCAATCCTTTGTGTTTCTGAGATATCCATTGTGATTTCTCTTCTGTTATTTCTGATTTTGTTTATTTGGGTCTTCTCTTTTTTTCTTGATGAGTCTGCTTAAAGTGTTGTCAATTTTGTTTACTTTTTTCAGAGAACCAGCTCCTAGATTTATTGATTTTTTGAATTGTAATTTTACTCTCTAAGTCATTTAATTCTGCTCTGATCTTGATTATTTTCTTGCTTCTTCTTCCTCTGGGCATTCTTTTCTTCTCTCTTTTTCTTTTTTTCAGCTCTTTCTAGTTCTTGCAGCTTTATGGTTAGGTTTTTTGTAAGACTTCTCACCTTTTTAGGTAGGCTTGCATTAACTATGAATTTCCCTCTGAGGACTGCCTTTGTTATGTTTCATAGGTTTTAAGGCATTGTGTATTCATTTTTATTTGTTTCCAGAAACTTTTTGATTTCTTCTTTGATCTCATTGTTTACCATTCCTTACTTAATAGCATGTTATTCAGTCTCCTCAAATTAAAGTGTTTTTTGTTATTTCCTTGAGGTTGACTTCTAGTTTCAAGCCATTGTGATCTGAGAAGATTCTTGGTATGATTTCAATTTTCTTGTATTTGTGGAGGCTTGTCTTGTGAGCAACCATGTGGACTACCTTTGAGAAAGTTCCTTATGCATTTGAAAAGAATGTGTATTTTGCTTCTTTGTGGTGGAAGGTTCTGTATACATCAGTTAGGTCCATTTCCTCTATAGTGTTGTTCAATGATATCATATCCTTGGTGATTTTTTGTTTGTAAGATATGTCCATTGTTGATAATGGGGTATGAAAATCCCCCATTATTAGTGCGTTGCTGTTCATATCTTTCTTGAAGTCCTTCAAGATTTTTCTTATATATCTGGGTGCTTCTATTTTGGGTGCATGTATGTATACTAAGGTTATGTCTTCTTGATGGATGTTTCCCTTAACTATTATGAAATGTCCTTCTTTGTCTATTTTTATGGCTTTCATCCTGAAATCTATTTTGTATGAAGTGAGTATTAATATAACAGCCTTTTTTTTTCTTCATGTTCCTTTGCTTGATATATATTTTTCCACCCCCTCATTTCAATATGTGTCAATTTTGTTTATTTTTTCAAAGAACCAGCTCCTGGTCCTGTCGATTCTTCAAATTGTAGTTTGAATCTCTGAGTTATTTAGTTCTGCTGTGATCTTGATGATTTCCTTCCTTCTACTTGCTCTAGGCTTTGTTTGTTGTTTCTCCTCTAGTTCTTGCAGCTTTGTGGTTAGGTCGTTTTTATAAACTTCTTGTAACCTTTTTTGGAAGGCCTGTATTGCTGTAAATTTCCCCCTGAGAACTGCCTTTGCTGTATCCCATAGGTTTGGGCTGTTGTGTGTTCATTGTCATTTGTTTCCAGGAACTTTTTGATTTCATCTTTGATCTCATTGTTAACCCTTCATTGCTTAAAAGCATGTTATTCAGTCTCCATGAGTTAGAGAAGTTTTGGGTTTTTCCCTTGAATTTGGTTTCTAGTTTCAAGCCATTGTGATCTGAGAAGATACTTTGTATGATTTCAATTTTCCTGTATTTGTGGAGGCTTGTCTTGTGACATACCATGTGGTCTATCTTAGAGAATGATCCATGTGCATTTGAAAAGAATGTGTATTTTTCTTCTTTGGGGTAAAAGACTCTGTATACATCAGTTAGGTCCATTTCCTCTAGAGTGTTGTTCAATACCACAACAGGCCCAGGCACTGCTGGGTGAGAAATACCTCTCAGATGCCAACTATTGAATATATGCTGAGACAGGGCAATGGGGGTGGAGAGGTTTATTTAGATGTAAATCAGAGAATTGTGATCTGGCTCCAGTGCTATAGCACTGCTGGGCAGGGCAGATTGTTCCCAATGGGTCTTACTATGAGGATCCTTGTTCAGAAGCCACTGGGTGCAGTGCAGTCTGCCTGAGAAGTGGGCAATGATTCAGCACTAGGATCCCCACAGCCACCTCTCCTCTTCTCTCCTCCAAGCCACCACAACAAACTCTCCCCACATGTCTCTAGTCCTCTCTGCCCTCCCTCCACTTGAGCCCCGGGTAGGTGGGTGCCAATGTATTTTCTTGTGGTCATCCTAGTAGTTCTCTGTCTCCAGCACTCTCCTAGACTAGTAAACTCCTCAGCTTTCCACCCTTCTCAGTTGAATGCTGCTCTGCTCTCCACTGTGTTGCTGTAGCTGGGACACCCAAATGCTGGACCAGATCCCACCCTTCTCAGGTGCAGCCCCCAGCTTAGTCCCTTCAGCTGCTGCCTCTGGTGGGGGCCCACCAGCCCTCTTGTGTTTCTGCGATTCCTACCAGTCATGTTGTGAAGAAGTGGCCTTTTCTGTTTTGTCTGTGGTTATAGGACTTCTTTCCAGCTGGTGTTCTGTTAGTAATTCCAGCTGACTTTTTCTCTGGAAAAGTAATTACAGATGCGACCTGGGAGGAGATTGGTGTATCTCCACTTACTCCTCCACCATCTTACTGCAATCTCAATAAATAAAACCCTAACAAGCATGAATCTGGAATTCACTCTGACATCACAATGAGGCTCACTTGTCTAAGTAGGTGCTTCTCTACACCTGAAGTTTTGACAAAAGATGAGTCAGAGATTATCAAGAGCATGGATGAAGCACTCAAAGAGGAATTGGATTCCATGACAAATTATGAAAAGATAAAAACTTTCCAAAAGTTTAAAACTAAAATAGAACCAGAAGAGATTTTCAGGTAGGAAAGAGAGATTGCACCCATCTGGATCTCTGGTGAAAATATCCCTGAAGAAAAGGATATTCCAAATTGCCTCTTTGTATTCCAGGTCATGCCTCGTTGCTCAGCTACCTAAAGACCAACAGAATGGGCAGGACTGTTGAGTGGGGCATTGTGAGCATCATCACCTATGCTGAAAGCTGCAAACTGAGCACTGGCTACACAGAGGGATTTGTTTGCAAGCAAGATATAACAGATACTCCTTAAAGACAACATTGTAAAAGCTGTAGAAATGCTAATAATCTCTTAGACCTTGCAATTCCATTTTTTAAGGATTTTATCCTAAGGAAATAGGATACAAAGTTATAAAGATATAGGTTTGTCACAAGGGACTATCAAGTAGGCAATTATATAGATATGTTGGGGGTTCTGGGAGTGTTGACAATGAAGTGGTGCAGAGCCAGGCCTGGACACTCTAATTGTTAGAGTCAAGAGGAAGAAGCATCAGGGAGGTAAGAGGAAATCAGGAGACTGGTGTCCAGGAAGCCAGGTAAAGAGGGTTTTTTGATCAAATGAATGATGAATAATGCCAAAGGTGTCTGGGGATCAAGTAAGAGTTGGCCAGTTGACACTCATGTGTGATCTTCTGGTGGCCA
>PVIW01010496.1:20616-43900 GCA_004026585.1 Noctilio leporinus
AGTCAATCCCACCTGTTGTCCATGTCCATGGTTCCTTTATACTAGGTTCTTGTCTAAGCTGCTCCCCTTCTTTGCCTCTACCTCTCCCTCCCCCCTACCCCGTTCCCCTGACCACTGAAGGCCTATTCCTTGTATTCATATACTTGATTCTGTTTTGCTTTTTGTTAGTTTTGTTCATTATTGTCCCGTAATGGGTGAGATCATATGATATTTGTCCTTCACTGACTGGCTTAAAACATTATTTCTAATTCTGCATTATGAGCATCTACTTCATGCCTGGCACCCAAGTGGGGCTCAAATAGTATCTGCCGAATGGATGTGAGTAAGCACCTCTAAACCAGGCCTGGGGAGAGGGCCCAAACAGTTTTCCATTTGGGTACAAGTGTTGCTGTTTATGTAGAGTACGAGATTCACTCTCAGATCTGCCAGGCTTTGCAGAAGTGGTGTCTGCACATGCTTAAATATCTTTCAGAAGGCATAGGAGCACAGGGAGGCTAGCACCTTTAAAAAAGGATAAACATTATATTTTACTACAGTTTCAGGTTTAGAAAATAATTGGAAAATTAGGACAGAGTTCCCATTCACTCCATTTACAGTTCCTCCTATTAATAGCACCACAGCACCTTACACTGTTAGCATTTATTGCCATTAATGAACTAATATTGATATGTTGTTTAGACATTGTTAATTTTTACCAAATCCCCTTTTCTGGTCCAGGTGCTCATCCAGAGACTTCTTCACATTTGGTCATCATGTCCTCCTTATGCTCCTCTGGCCTATTAAAGTTTCTCAGGCTTTCCTTTCTTCATGAAAGTTAAAGTACTGGTCTGATGTCTTGTAGACTATTCCTCAGTTGGGACTTGTTTGACATTTTCCTCATGATTAAACTGGGGTTTTGGGTTTGGGGGAGGATGACCATTAAAGGAACTGTCATTTTCATCACATCATATCAAGAGTACATATTTTCCCTAGCTGGTGTGGCTCAGTGGATTGAGCACTGGCCTGGGAACCCAAGTGTTGCTGGTTTGATTCCCAGTCAGGGCACATACCCAGGTTGTAAGCCAGGCCCCAGCTGGAGACAGGTGAGAGACAACCATACATCGATATTTCTCTCCCTTCTTCCCTCCCCTCCCCTCTCTCTAAAAATAATGAATAAAAATTTTAAATAAATAAATAAATAAAATGAATTAATAAATATTAACTTATAAAAAAGGATACATACTATCAACAAGACTTAGCGCTGTTGCTGTTGACCTTTGTCACATGATTAAAGGAACTGTAGGTAAGGCTCATTCACTGTAAAGTTCCTTTTCCTCATTGAAGCATTGAAGTCCTATCAACCTGCCAACCAGAAGGCACTTCCAGTTGAGTCAGGAATTCTTTTGGAAGACATCAAATGTGGAAGCAATAGCACCCACTTTGACCATGGCAGGGTCTGTGCCCAGCAAGCCCCTTATTGTAGGGATGACACCTTATTAACAGGAATGGGGTGCGATGCGTGCTTGGTGTGACACCTGTCCTCAGATACCTGCCAAGACTTTTGTTATAAACAAATAACTTGGAAATTTATCTTGTAGATCACCCTTGACATAATTCTGTTACCATGAGCATATCACCAAGAATCATGCCCTGGCTGATGTGGCCCAGTGGATTGGTACCAGACTGTGAACCCAAGAGTCCTTGGTTTGGTTCCCAGTCAGGGCATATAACCAGGTTGTAAGCCAGGTCTCCAAGCAGGTCCCCAGCTGGGGGCACATAAAAGGCAACCATAAATTGATGTTTCTCTCCCTTTTCCCCTCCCTCTCTGCCCTTCTCTTTAAAAATAATGAATAAGCCCTGGCTGGTGGCACAGTGAATGAGGCACCAACCTGTGCACCCAAAGGTCACGGTTCAATTCCCAGCCAAGGCATATAACCAGGTTGCAAGCCAGGTCTCCAGCCAGGTCTGTAGCTGGAGGCAGGTGAAGGGCAACCATACATTGATGTTTCTCTGCCTCTCTGCCTCTCTCCCCTGCCCCCTCTCTTTCTAAAAATAATAAATAAAATCTTTAAAAATAATAAAAATAATGAACAAAATCTTAAAAAAAAAAATCTGAGTCTTGAGGTATTTTGTTCCCTGGACAGTGCTAAAAAAATGGGGCCTGGAAGAATGGAGCTCTCCTTTGTTTATTCACAGAATACTGTGGCCTAGGTCAGGAAGTTGAGTGAGAGAAGTGCTGGATAAGGTCATGCTGCCTGGGAAGGCACTTTAGGGCTCAGTGGCCTCAATGATGGTGACTGGGACAGGAAGGGAAGGCCCAGAAGGTCAAGTGTGCTCAGAAAATATTTGCTGAAGGAAAACCAACCACAGCTGCCATATGTAGTTTATCTGAAAGCTGCTTATCTTGTGTGAGAGCATATGTGACACACCAGGGCCTTCACAGGTAGAGCTGGGATGAGGGTGAGATAAGACACCCACTCTTAGGTAAGGACCCTGCACTGGCACCCACCTGAGACTGGGTCCTCAAGGCTCCTTTGCCTCTATCAGTCTCTGCCACACTTCTAGACCTGGTGTTTACCTGTTAACTTCTGTGGAATCTCAGTTCCCTCATCTTTGAAATGGGAACATAATTCATAGTTGCTGTTCACATGCGGAAGTAATTTGTAAACTTAAAAGATAAGTGGGGGGGTGTTGAGGAAGATTTAGCTCTCTAACAAGGTACAATGGATGTACAAGGTCTGTCCTGAAAGTATCCACCTCACAAGCCATTTTAATTATATTGACATTGGCTCAGATACTTTTGGGAGAGACTGGAAGTCTATCAAAATTGGATTAGCCCTGGGCAATGAGACTTGGTGGGTTGGAGCATTGTCCTGGGGCTGAACGGTGTCAGTTCAACCCCTGGTCAGGCACATGGCTAGGCTGCAGGTTCCCTGCATGGTCCAGGCACATGAGATCCCCTGTCTGGGTGCCTATGGGAGGAAAGTAGTTGATGCTTCTCTCTCACATCAATATTTCTCTCTCTCCCTTCTTCTCTCTCTAAAAGTGATGAAAAAAGCAATTAAAACCAAACTAGATATCTGGATTTTCTAGAAGTCCCTGGTGTTCTGCCAGCATGGAATGTGTTGGCTCATTCCCCCCTGTCTTTGGCCTGCAGCTGCACTGCTGGTTTCCTCTCTAGGCTCCTCCTCCTCACTCCCTATGCAAATAAATGCTTTTATAACCAAACAGTTTCCCCAGAGAGAGTACTTTCAAGAGAGCTGTGGGGATGGGAAGCAGCGGATATTGAGCTTTGCACTGCAGAGCCCTAACAGTCACCAGTGGATGAACTGACCAGATTTTGAATCCATATGAGAAGCTTCTGACCATAAACTCATAGACTCATAGACCTCCTTTTGAGGTAATTTCCACATTTCTAGGGGAGGGAGAGGGAATGAGCCATTGTTGAATATTCGTCCATCTGGGATGCTGCAGAGCAGTGTAGGGGGAGCATAGACTGGACTCAGGAAACTTGCTTGGGATGGAACAGCAGCTGTGATGTTGAGAAATTTTTCAGAGTTTGTTATTAAGAGTCCAGACTCTGACCCTTGAATTGCTGTGTGATCTTTCTCGGGTCCCACAGTTCCCTGTGGCTATGGATCTACATCCATAACTGGGTTTGACATGCAGCAACCTAAATACCTTAAGGGTATGGGTGTGGGGTCAGTCCTGCCAATCCAGCCTTGGGCTCTGAGCACCAGAGGGAGAAGCCTCAGTGGGGAGAAGAAGCAGCCCCTGCCCAGGCTAAGAAGATGCTGCTGCTCCCTAGGATATGGGTGCAAGAGTTCTTAAATGTTGCAGGATACATAGGGTGGGGAAGCCAGGGCCTGATCTTCAGTAGGGGACCACCAGTCTGAAACAGCTGAAGCTGTGGCCAGGGGGAGTGTATGTAGACCTCTTTCTCCCACCCCTCTGTGATAGGAGCAGGGCTGGCAGGGACTTAAAGGGAAATGCTTGGTTCTGATGCTGCTTCTGTGGAGGTTTGGCCTTTGTGTAGGGAGGGTAACTATCATTCGTTACCCGAGGCTGCATAGATAACTTCCAATATTGTCATTGAGAATGCAGGGAGTTGACACATCCTACAGTTTACATTCAATAGTATTTTGTAATTGTCTCATGTATACAGAGAAGATTTAAAATTTTTTAAATGTTTTACTTAGTTATTTTTAGGGAGAGGGTAAGGGAGAGAGAAAGAAGGAGAGAAAGAACAATGTGCAGTTGCCTTTCCCATGCCCCCAACTGGAACCTGGCCTGTAACCCAGGCATGTGCCCTGAGTGGGAATCAAACCAGCAACCTTTTGGTTCCCTGACTAGCACTCAGTCCACTGAGCCACTCCAGCCAGGGTGCAATCACAGACTTTACAAAGTGTTCCCTCTGATATTTCCAGTGTCCAGCTGACACCATACATAGTCACTACAGTATTATTGACCATGTTCCCTATGCTGTACTTTACATGCCTATAATTACTTTGTAACTAAAACCTGTACTACTCAATCCCTTCATCTTTCTAACCCAGTATCCCAAACCTGACCCCTGCAGCAACCACCAGTCTGTTTTCTGTATCCATGAGTGTATTGTGTGTTCGTTTATAGTTAGAGTCTACATACAAGTGTAAGTGAAATTATATGGCATTTGTCTTTCTCTGACTGACATTTCATTCAGCACAATATCCTCTAAGTTCATCCCTGTTGTTGCAAATGGTAAGATTTCATTCCTTTTATGGCCAAGTAATATTCCATTGTATATGAGGACCACTGCTTTTTTATTCACTCATCTATTTTTTTATATTGTATATATATATTTTTCTTTTAAAATTTTATTGTTGTTGTATTACATCATCCCCTTTTTGCTCCCCTCTGTCCCCCTCCCCACCCACCTATTCCCCCCCAAAGTCAATCCCACCTGTTGTCCATGTCCATGGTTCCTTTATACTACGTTCGTGTCTAAACTGTTTCCCTTCTTTGCCTCTTCCTCTCCTCTCCCCTCTCCTCCCAACCCTCTTCCCCCTGACCACTGAAGGCCTATTCACTGTATTCATATATTTGGTTCTGTTTTGCTTGTTGTTAGTTTTGTTCATTATTGTCCTGTAATGAGTGAGATCATATGGTATTTGTCTTTCACTGGCTTATTTCGCTAAGCATAATACTCTCCAGTTCCATCCATGTTGTTGCAAAGGGTACAAGTTCCTTCTTTCTTTCTGCTGTATAGTATTCCATTGTGTAAATGTACCAAAGTTTTTTGATCCAATCATCCACTGATGGGCACTTAGGCTGTTTCCAGCACTTGGCTATTGTAAATAGTGCCGCTATGAACATAGGGGTACATAGGTTCTTATGAATTGGTGTTTCAGGATTCTTTGGGTATAGGCCAAGTAGTGGAATCACTGGATCAAAAGGCAGTTCCATTTTTAGTTTTTTGGGGAAACCACATACTGTTTTCCACAGTGACTGCACCAGCCTACATTCCCACCAACAGTGCATGAGGGTTCCCTTTGCCCCCCATCCTGGCCAACACTTGTTGTTTGTTGATTTGTTGATGATTGCCATTCTGACAGGTGTGAGATGGTATCTTATTGTGGTTTTAATTTGCACCTCTCTGATGACTAGTGATGTTGAGCATTCTTTCATATGCCTCTGGGCCCTTTGTATATCTTTCTCAGTGAGTTGTCTGTTCAGGTCCTTTGCCCATTTTTTAATTGGGCTGTCTGTGTTCCTGGTGTTGAGTCACATTAGTTCTTTATGTATTTTGGAGATCAGACCCTTGTCTGAGGTATCATTGGTAATTATGTTTTCCCATACAGTTGGTTCCCTTTGAATTTTGCTGATATTTTCTTTAGCTGAACAGAAACTTTTCAATTTGATATTGTCCCATTTGTTGATTCGTTCTTTGATTTCCTTTGCCCTTGGCAAAGTATCAGTAAACATATTTCTGCGTAAGATATCCAAAAGTTTACTGCCTACATTTTTCTCCAGGACCTTTATGGTGGCACTGCTTATGTTTAAATCCTTTATCCATCTTGAGTTTATTCTGGTGTATGTGTAAGTTGGTGGTCTAGTTTTATCTCTCTGCCTTTTGCTGTCCAGTTCTCCCAATTACATTTGTTGAAGAGACTGTTTTTACTCCATTTGATGTTCCTTCCCCCTTTGTCGAATATTCATTGACCATAGAGTCCTGGGATAATTTCTGGACTCTCTATTCTGTTCCATTGATCTATATGTCTATTCTTATGCCAGTACCAGGCTGTTTTGATAACAGTAGCCTTGTAGTATTGTTTGAAGTCCGGTATTGTGTTCTTCTTTCTCAAGATTGCTGTGGCTATTAATGGGAGTTTTGGCTGCATATAAATTTGTGAAGTACTTTTTCTATTTCTGTGAAGTCTGTCATTGGTATTTTAATTGGGATTGCATTGAATATGTAGATTGCTTTGGGTAGTATGGACATTTTAATGATGTTAATTCTTTCCATCCATGAACATGGTATATGCTTCCATTATTTTTATCTTCCTTGATTTCTTTCTTCATTGTTCTGTAGTTTTCTGAGTATAGGTGTTTAACTCCTTAGTTAAGTTTATTCCTAGGTACTTTATTTTTCTTGTTGCTATGGTAAGTGGGATTTATTTTTTCACTTCTATTTCTGTTGTTTCATTATTGGTATACAAAAATGCTTTTGATGTCTGGATATTGACTTTATACTCAGCTATATTGCTAAATTTGCTTATTAGGTTGAGTACATTTTTTCAATGTTTAATTTTTAAAGGAAATTCCCTACTGTTTTCCACCATAGCCGCACCAGTCAGAATTTTCACCAACAGTGCACAAATGTTCCCTTATTTCCACCTTCTCACCAATACTTGTATGTGGATTGATTGATGATAGCCATTCTGACAGGTGTGAGGTGATATGTCATTGTGGTTTTTAATTTGTATCTCTGATGACTTGTGATGTAGAACATCTTTTCATATGTCTATTGACCATCTATAAGGGTTTATTTGTTTTGATTTTTTTGGGGGGAAGCATCTATTAATGTCCTTTGATAATTTTAAAAATTGGATAGCTTGGGGATTTTTTTGTGTTGAGTTGTGTAAGTTGTTTGGAAAATTGGATATTAAAGCCTTATCAGATGTATCAATGGTGTATATATTCTCACATTGAGTGAGCTGTCTTTTCATTTTGTTAATGGTTTCTTTTTTTGCACAAAAACTTTTAGTTTGACAAGTCCTATTCTGATTATTTTTTTTCTTTTATTTACCTTGCCCATGGAAAAATTACTAAGAATAATTTTTGAGATTTTACTTCCTGTGATGAAGGATTTTAATGATATCAACTCTCACATTTAAATCTTTAACCCATTTTGAGTTGATTCTTGCATATGGTGTAAAAAGATAGACCATTTTCATTTTGTACATGTATCTGTTCAATTTTCCTCAAACAACACAACTTAGCCACTGACTACCCCTGAGTCTGCTTTGACCTCTATTTACTGGGCCTGTACAGGGTACTACTCCACAGAGTGTGAGCCCCAAAAGATGATGTTACATAAAGTGTGAGGGTGGGGCTATTGCATTCCTCCAGGCTGATTCCCTATGGAGGGAACTACTCAACCCAGGAAAGATGGTGTCTACAGTGCGGGAGAAAGACTCATCCTAGGCACCCTGATGTATGTCCCTTCAGCCCTCCCCCTAGACCCACAAGAACTAGTCTTACCTGCAGGACTTGATTCACTCTGAGCTGCCCTCCCTCCATGAAGCTCAGAGTGGTGTGAGTGAGATTTTGTGTGTGTTGGCCCTTGAAGAGGATGATTCTGTTCCTGGCAGACTTGCATCTTTCCCTGGCAGACATAAACCCTGATAATTTTCACAGCCAGCCATTACATGGCCTTCTCTTCCAGCTCTGATATTCTGGGCTGGGGAACCCATCATGAGGTTGAGACCCCATACTCATCAGGAAGGACTGTTGGACCTGAGATATTCCTCCAGATTCTCAGTGGTCACATGTGGGTGTGGGGACAGTCATTTTTCCATCTTCTTTCCTACCAGTCTTGATGTAGCTTCTTCTATAAATCCTTGGCTATGAGACTTCTTTTCTGCTAGTCTTCAGCTGGCTAATCAGATTGATTGATCTATAATTTAGTGGTAATTCCAATTTAGTCCTGGAAGGAAGTGAATGTAACTTCTACCTAGTCTGCCACCATCATACATTGCTCTAAAGAACTTTGTTATTTGCTTACGGCTCCTTATTTAGGCAACTGACAGCTGAAGTTTGTGAAAAATCAAAATGGAATTTGACTCCTTAAATGGTGTGCACATAGAGAACAGTCAACAAATACAAAAGAGGCCTAGACCACCCTGACTGTAATAGCATGACTGGAGTGTGGAGCTGACCACAGCCTGGCATTGTTGTGCAGGGCTGTCTGCTATACAGATGGAAATGCAGAGAAGAGCCTTGAGTGGCCATAGAGGTGGGAATGTGAGATCATCATGCTGCTATGACCACAGAGAAAAGGCCTCTACAACATAGTGCCAACTATATCAGAGAGGGAGTTTTTTATACGTTTGTTCTGCAGTTATTATACTGAGGATCTAGTATGGTACTGGGGAGAAGATGAAAGATTTGAATGACTTACCTTAACTGGTGAGCTGTCATCCAGAGCTAAATGTTAGCCTCCCCTTGACATGGAGAAGAGCTTAATGCTCATGTCAGTGAAACTATTCTTCTCGGGGAGCAGTTTAGTCAAGGAACTAGCATGGAAGAACCATGGATGTGGACAACAAGTGGGATTGACTATGGTGGGGAGTGGGTGGGTGTGGAAGAGGACAGAGGAGAGGAAAAAGGGGATGGATGTCATACAACAACAATAAAATTAAAAAAAAGATAAGAAACTATCCTTCTCTTGCCTCTACTACTCTGATGTTTTCTCTGCAGCTTAACAGGCAGCCTATGATGCAGACTTGCTCAGATGACACCCACCCCTGCCGGTTCTTTTGTCTCCTGGGATTCACCAGTGTCCTCCTAGGTGAGTGGCTGGGTTACCTGGGAAGTGGGACCCTCGGGTGGAATGGGGAGACAGAGCATTTTTCCCTGTCTGATGTGTTTGAAGAACAAAAAGAGCAGACCACTCTGTTATAATTTTGTAAGTACAGTTCATTTCATTTAGTCCACAGAGTGAATGGAACATCACTGTGGCCTTTTGGTCATGGTGAGGCTGGGGACCTGAGCTGGGGCAACTTTGTCTGTATTAAGAAAACCATCCCCAGAAAGGTGTGGCTGTTTCTGCTGCAATCACAGGGGAGCCAGGAGGCAGCCAAGAGCGATGGCAACTTGGCTGCCTCTGCAGCTGTTCTGTGGAGGAGACATCATCTGTCATCCTAAAACCTTCTATCTGAACTGGAGAAAGCAATTCTAGTGAGGGCTTCTTGGACAAGATGCAGAACATTGAGCTGAATACAATAAAGCCCTAACTTTGTAAAACTAACAGATGACTCCAAAATTTAAGAATTTTTATATATTTGCATGTTGTAATAGTATGAAGAAACTAAGGAAGGAAACAGCAGGCTACTGAGATGGTCTCCAGAAGGAGTAAACTTAGGAAGCAGAGAAAGGAGGAAGAAATAAAATAGGTTCAGTAAGAACGGAACCTAAATAAAGTATGTCCTGATAGATATCACATTTATGACCATTGAAGATTATGTGCTCACATATAACAAAATGAAATAGAAACTAATGAGAATAATAAGACCTAATGATTTATAATTTCTGGAGAAAGCTTGGATGTCTTTCATTGTTTTGCAATAAATTACATGAAATTTAATGGGTGGACAGCATTTGTAAACAGGATGTCTTGAAATAATCATTAGTTGCAAAACATTAAGTTTCTGTCAACTGTATAATGTAAGCTTCTTTGTCTTCAATGTTTAATTTTTTTAAATTTTTTATTTTAAGATCTAATTTATTGCTTTTAGAGAGAAGGGAAGGGAAGGAGGCAGAGAGGGAGAGAGACTGCAATATATGGTTGTCTTTCACCAGCCTCCAGCTATAGACCTGGCTGGAAACCTGGCTTGCAACTTGGTTATGCGCTCTAGGTGGAGAATCAAACCAGTGACCTTTGGGTTCACAGGCCAGCAGCTTATCCATTGTGCCACCAGCCAGGGCTTTATTTTATTTTATTTTTAACATTACCTTTTAGTCCCCTTATACCACTTTTCCCTCTGCAGTCACCACACTGTTGTCTGTGTCCATGTATTTATGTATGTATTTGAGAGAGGGAAAAGGAGACAGATAGGAAGGGAACATTGGTGTGAGAAACATTGATTGGTTCCCTCTTGCATGTGCCCCTAACAGGACTGAATCTGCAACCCAGGCATATGCCCTGACCAGGAATCGAACAGTAATCTTTCAATTTGTAGGATGACACCCAAACAACTAAAACCACATTAGTCAGGGCAGCCTTCAATTTTATTTAAGTGAAGAAATATTTAAATTATATAGGGTTATCAATATAATTCCTGGGGGGTTGCAAGACTGAAAGGAGGAGAGAAAAACAAATGGACAAACTTTATGTTGGTTTTTCAGTTCTTAAGTTTTCTATTACTTCAATAAGTTTTACTATATTTTATTTTCAACCACACCTTCCCTGGCCTTATTTTTCTTCTTCAGGATCACATCTTCTGTATGTCAAAGCACTCTTGCAGCCTGCCTCCTCTTTGTCTGCCTTTTGTCTTCTTCACAGCTGGTTTCTGGTCACCCTGTAGCCTGAAAGCTTAGTCTGCTCTCTCCCTGGTTTCCTCCCTTCCAGGAAGTGGGGA
Organism: Noctilio leporinus; assembly: GCA_004026585.1. Taxonomy (NCBI): domain Eukaryota; kingdom Metazoa; phylum Chordata; class Mammalia; order Chiroptera; family Noctilionidae; genus Noctilio; species Noctilio leporinus. The sequence goes on from PVIW01010496.1 coordinate 31,437, forward strand.
GTCTGGCTGTGCTGCTGTTTAACCCTCAGCTGGTCAGAGGCCCCTGCTCTGCTAAACATCTAAGTACTTGCACCCCCTTTCCCAGAAAGAACTTGGAGAATGAGGCTCAAGAAACTGCTGAGATCCTGGCAATCAGACAACACTCTAGGGACAATGAGGAAGGAGGAACTCCTGGGGAGGGCAGGGAAAAGGATGAAGAGCTGAGGGGCAGCTTCCTGCATGGGGGAAACACTGAACTGGGAGAGAGAACAACAGGGCTCCAGCTCTGGCTATGCCCTAAGTGATCCAAAACTAGGTCACCCAATAGGGAGTCTTCTTCTCTGAGAAAGGAGGGGCCTGGTCAGATCCCCTCTAAGATCATCCTATAGTGACCTCCTGGGATTTGGTACCTCTACCCACATAGGACTCTCCTGTGGCTACTTCAAGTCCTCCTCCTCTCTGTTCATTCTGTCCTGCTCTATTCCTGTGTCCTGACAGGTACTGATAGCAGGTGACCCTATTTAGGGCACCTTGAAAGAGAAAATGCCTGGTCATCTCTGCAATCACTTTCTCAGACCTTCAAGTACAGAGGTAACTTCCACTCTAAGGTCCCTCTACCTGGCCTTGTTTTCTCTGCCTCTTCTCCTGAGAGGGGTTTTAGCACCCAGTGTTCTCATACAATCTGCTGAAGGACATCATCTCCTTCCCCACAGTGTGTGGCAACGTAATCTGCAAACCACATACAGTAAAGTGCACTAGAGCTGTGCTGTTTAGGAACAACTAATAGTCTTGGCCAGACCTTTTCAGTTCCTGTCTGTTAGCAGAAAATAACAGCTCCTTTCTTTAAGTTACCCAGGTGTTCACCCACTTGAAAGCACTTGGAAAAAATGAGACAAACATTGTTTGGTCAGATTTACTGGTGAAAACCTCTTAGAAAGGTGCCACACTGGAAACTGAAATATTGCCTTTTGGCCAGTCTGAATACACATTACCCCTTTGGAACAAAGGGATGTTTCTTTGACTAATTAATTGGTTGATATTCTTTTTCACCAAAATTGTTATTTCAGCATCAGATTATTACAGACTGTGTTGATTGTAATGATGACTAGATGTCTTAGAAATACTTTTATTTTATCCATTAATCAATGAGAGAACCAGGAGAATGTTACAATGAGTTCAAAGCAAGAGTCAAAGTCCACATCTTTATAGGCCATCATCAGGAATACTGCAATGAATTCACAAATAGAGGTCTGCTGTTTACACAGGTTGATTGTATTTGTGGATACACAGGTAAAGTCTGGAAGAATACACATCATTAACAAAAGTAGGCATGTTCCAGATATTTACTGAGACGATTCCATAACCTACATGATTGTTTTTCATTAACATGGAATACACTGAAAATTTCAAAGTAGTGAGTCATGCATGGAAAGGTAAAAATTCTCAAATCAAATGAAACCGATAATACAATTTTTTCCATTTCAAGCTGAGGATATCAAGTACTTGTCCTTCCCTCCAGGTTTACCACTCTCCCTGGCAGCACAGATATACCCAGATACTAGGGCACATATAGGGAATGAGGAAGCAGCTGATGTTGACACAGCAGTGAATTTTCTTTCAGTTTTGAGGCCCTGGTAAACAGGAAGGCTTAGGCTGGACTTTGACTTCTTACAGCTGCTATGGCATTGAGTCCAAAGGGGCCTGACTCCCTGAAATCCATCCCTGTACCCAGGAGGACACCACTGAGAGGGCCAGCTAGTGGAGAAAACAGGGTTCCACAATGGGAATTCTAAATATTCGTTTTGATCCCATATAAGCTTGGTCAAGAATAATTGTCATAACAATGAGAGCAGCTTACATTTATTGAATGATTATTGAACATGCTGAAAGCTTACCTCTTCCTATAGCCTAATAATAATTCTATGAGGAAAGATGCTTTCTTCTTTCCATTTCATAGATGAGAAAGCTAAAGGAAGAGAGGTTAAATAACTGTTTAAGCCCACATAGCCATCACATGCACGACCTGGAACCAACTCAAATCTCACTGATTCTGAAGTCCATGCTTGACCATTCTGTTATACTAGATCCTATACTCTCACACCTAAGTAACTTTCCAGTGACTGAAAGATTTAAACATAATCATTGAGACCATGAAAGTGTTGGAAGAAACAAGAGGGAATTAGAACATACTTTAGAACTGGTGGCAATCTTTTTTTTTTTTTTTTTAAGGACAATTACATCTTATTTTTTTAGATCTCTAGGAGAATACGTCACTGTCCTGAAACAGCAAACAATCAGGCTATATTATCATTACAACTTATAAGTTGGTGAAAAGACAAGAAAGTCCTTTTTAAAATGGTAAGACACCAGAGCTAAGCTAGGAACACTGCATGTTGCAAAGGAACATAAGTGGTGTTTGGTAATGGAGGGAGAGAGTGCTGCCCCTTTTTTGAACTAAGGGAAGTGCAGCTCTCCTGAGTTGCTTACATTTTCTACCTTGATCTTTCTTTAGCCAAACAATTGTCTCAGTAGGGCTCTGTTATTTCAGGGGGCTAGTAAGTACATTTCATTCCTGAAAACCAGGTTTTTTCCAAATCCAGTACTTCACAACTCTCATAAGTAAGCAGTCAAAGTTCCTCTTTTCACTATTTATTCCTGACTATGGGTATGTAGCACAATCAAAATCCCCTTTCCTTTTAAGGTAGGGGACCACTGTAAGATTGTCCTGTCTCTCTGCTACAGACAGGCTTAGGGCCCATCATGGCAGCCAGTGAAAAGGAAGGTCTCCTTCCCATACCCAGTGTGACATTGCCTCTCACGTTTTTGGAGGGTTTCCAATCTGCAATATATAATATGTGCGGATTTGAGCAGCTCACATGCACCTGCTGAATAACTACATGTGCCCCATCCTGCTATCTGTCTTCCAAGGCCAGAGGGGCACAGCACTGGACCAGAAATGTGGCCCTTCAATCAGAGGAGTAGGATATTGACCCATTCAAAACTAAGGTGAAGTTGGGAGTTTCATTTACCCATCTATCACTGGCTGTGCACCAAGAGATTGGAGTGGCTAGTGGGCTGGTGGTTTTTTTGTTTATTTGTTTGTTTTTTTAATCCTTTTTTACTTGGTTGGGATGTGTGGAGGTATGAACAAGCCATGGCATCCTGGATTTGGCAACTGTGTCTCTCAGGTGTGCTTCTGTCTTGGAGTCAGATGAGCATGTTCTGGGCTTTGCTGCTTCATTACTGGGAAGCAGAGCCAAGCTCCCCAGCAAGTTCCACCCTAAGCCATGAGAAGGATAAGAAGTACCCACCTGGAGAGTGTGAGAACCACCCTGAGACTATTTGAATCACCTCTTCCAGGTCTTAGTTATCCCTGCTGAGTTCTGTAGGGGATGGGACAGCAGCTTAGAACATGGCCACTAAGAATGGGAGACCCAGACAGACCCACCTCTGGGCTCCCAAGGCTTCACCCACAAGCCTAATAGAAGCTCTGCCATGACAAGCTTGAGGGTTGAACGGCACAGCCTCTGACATTGTCTTGCAACAGAGAACCTCCCAGGAGACCTGAGACCTGCATGACAAGTGGTCAGCTTTGGACAAGACTGGGGCAGGATCCAAGGGGCTTCACAATTAGTGTGTGTATCAAGAGGCTGTTTAGAGTAGGAACAACAATCTGCTGAGGCAAATCACCTATTTTTCCTTTTTAAGTCTTCCTTTCTTTTTTTTATTTCATGGTTTCTTCTCTTCTTGCTTTCATATCTCTTATTCTTTCCTTCTTATTTTTACTGTACATTTTCTCCTTTCTTTTTATTCATTTTATCTTTTGGATTTTAATTCTTTTTTGTTTCTCCGCATATTATATTATTCATTTATTATTTAAAAAATTTTAATTTTATTGTTGATCTATTATATCCATTCCATTTTTACTCCCCTGTGTCCCATTCCCAACTCACCCACAAACTCAGTCCCACCTGTTGTCCATGTTCATGGTTTATCCATACAAGGTTCTTGTCTAAATTGCTCCCCTTCATTGCCTCTTCCTCCCTCCTCGCCCAACTCCCTTCCCCGTGCCCCCTGAAGGCCTATTCACTGTATTCATATATCTCATTCTGTTTTGCTTGTTGTTAGTTTTGTTCATTATTGTCCTGTAATGGTTGAGATCATGTAGTATTTGTCCTTCACTGTCTGGCTTATTTCACTAAGCATAGTAAGTCCTAGTTCCATCCATGTTGTTGCAAAGGTTAGAAGTTCCTTCTCTCCTTCTGCTGTGTATTATTCCATTGTGTAAATGTCCCAAAGTTTTTTGATTCAATAATCCACTGATAAGCACTTCGGCTGTTTCCAGCACTCGGCTATTGTGAATAGTGCTGCTATGAACATAGGCGTACATAGGTTCTTATGAATTGGTGTTTCAGGATTTTTTTGGTATAGTCCAAGTAGTGGAATTGCTGGGTCAAAAGCCAATTCTATTTTTAGATTTTAAAGGAAACTCCATATTGTTTTCCATATAGTGGCTGCACCAGCCTGCATTCCCACCAACAGCACAAAAGGGTTCCCTTTGCCCCACATCCTTGCCAACACTTGTTTGTTGATTTGTTAATGACTGTCATTCTGACAGGTGTGAGGTGGTATCTTATTGTGGTTTTAATTTGCATCTCTCTGATGGCCAGTAATGTTGAGCATTCTTTCATATGCCTCTGGGCCCTTTGTATGTCCTCTTCAGTGAGTTGTCTATTCATATCGTTTCCCATTTTTTAACTGGGCTGTCTATTCCACTGGTGTTGAGTTCCTTATATACTTTGGAGATCAGACCCATGTCTGAGGTATCATTGGCAATTATGTTTTCCCATACAGTTGGTTCCCTTTGAATTTTGCTGGTGTTTTCTTTAGCTGAACAGAAAATTTTCAATTTGATATAGTCCCATTTGTTGATTTGTGCTTTTATTTCCTTTGCCCTTGGTGAAGTATCAATAAACATAATTCTGCGTAGGATATCCAAAAGTTTACTGCCTATATTTTTCTCCAGGACCATTATGGTGGCACTGCTTATGTTTAAATCCTTTATCCATCTTGAGTTTATTCTGGTGTATGGTGTAAGTCGGTGGTCTAGTTTTATCTTTTTGCATGTTGCTCTCCAGTTCTCCCAATACCACTTGTTGAAGAGACTACTTTTATTCCATTTGATGTTCCTTCCCCCTTTGCCAAATATTAGTTGGCCATAGAGTCCTGGGATAATTTCTGGACTCTCTATTCTGTTCCATTGATCTATATGTCTATTCTTATGCCAGTACCAGGCTGTTTTGATGACAGTAGCCTTGTAGTATTGTTTGAAGTCCGGTATTGTGATTCCTCCTACCTTCTTCTCCTTTCTCAATATTGCTGTGGCTATTCATGGGTGTTTTTGGCTCCATTTAACATTTTGAAGTATTTTTTCAATTTCTGTGAAGTCCGTCATTGGTATTTTAATTGGGATTGCATTGAATATGTAGATTGCTTTGGGTAGTATCGACATTTTAATGATGTTAATTCTTGCCAACCATTAACATGGTATATGCTTCCATTTATTTGTATCTTCCTTGATATCTTTCTTCATTGTTCTGTAGTTTTCTGAACACAGGTCTTTTACCTCCTTAGTTAAGTTGATTCCTAGGTACTTTATTTTTCTTGGTGCTATGGTAAATGGGATTTGTTTTTTTGCTTCTATTTCTGATGTTTCATTATTGGTATACAAAAATGCTTTTGATGTCTGGATATTGACTTCATATCCAGCTATTTTGCTAAATTTGCTTATTAGGTCAAGTAAGATTTTGATGGAGCCTATTGGGTTTTGTATGTACACTATCATCTGCAAGTAATGATAGGTTGATTTCCTCCTTTCCAATTTGGATACCTTGGATTCCTCTTTTTTCTCAGATGGTTATAGCTAGAATTTCCAAGACAGTGCTGAATAGAAGTGGAGAAAATGGACAGCCTTGTCTTGCTCCTGATCTTAGGGGGAAAATTTTTAGTTTTTGTCCATTAAATATGATGTTGGCTTCAGGTTTCTCATATATGGCCTTTATGATGTTGAGGTATGCTCTCTCTATTCCTATTTTTCTGAGGGTTTTTATCATAAATGGTTGCTATACTTTATCAAATGCTTTTCCAGCATCTATTGATATGATAATATGGTTTTGCCTTTCAATTTGTTGATGTGGTGTATTACCTTAATTGATTTACAAATGTTGTGCCATCCTTGCACCCCCAGGATGAAACCCACTTGATCATGCTGTATGATCTTTGTAATGTACTGCTGAATCCAGTTGGCCAATATTTTGTTGAGAATCTTAGCATCTATCTTCATCAGAGATATTGGCCTGTAGCTTTCTTTCTTAGCTTTCTGTCTTGACCTGGTTTATGGATTAGAATAATTTTGGCCCCATAGAAATAGTTTGGAGTCTTCCCTCTTCCTGTTTGTTTTGGTATAGGTTGAGATGGATAGGAGTTAGTTCTTCTTGAAATGTTTGGTAAAATTCGCCTGTGTATTTATCTGGTCTGGGGCTTTTTTGTTTTGGGAGATTTGAGATCATTTCTTTAATTTCACTAGTTGTTATTGGCCTATTCAGGCTTTCTGCTTCTTCTGGGTTCAGTTTTGGTTGATTATACATTTCCAGAAATGTGTCCATTTCATCCAGGTTGTCATATTTATTGTCATATAGTTATTTGTAGTGATTTTTAAACAATCTTTTGTATTTCTGAATTATCAGTTGTGATTTCTCCTGTAAGTTCTGCTTTTGTTTATTTGGGTCCTCTCTCTTTTTCTTGATGACTCTGGATGAAGGCTTGTCAATTTTGTTTATTTTTTCAAAGAACTAGCTCCTGGACTTGTTGATTCTTCGAAGTTCGAATCTCTGAGTTATTTAGTTCTGCTCTGATCTTGATTATTTCCTTCCTTCTACTTACTCTGGGCTTTGTTTGTTGTTGCTCCTCTCATTCTTGCAGCTTTATGGTTACATTGTTTTTATAGACTTCTTGTGACCTTTTTAGGTAGGTCTGCATTGCTATAAATTTCCCTCTAAGCACTACTTTTGCTGTGTCCCATAGGTTTTGGGCTGTTCATTATTTGTTTCCAGGAACTTTTTTATTTCAATTTTGATCTCATTGTTAACCCATTCATTACTATAAAGCATGTTATTCAGCCACCATGAGTTAGAGTACTTTTGTTTTTTCCCCCCTAGAGATTGGTTTCTAGTTTCAAGCCATTGTGATCTGAAAAGATGCTTGGTATAATTTCAATTTTCCTGTATTTGTGGATTGTCTTGTGACATGACATGTGGTCTATCTTAGAGAGTGATCCATGTGCATTTGAAAAGAATCTGTATTTTGCTTCTTTGGTGTAAAAAACTGTGTACATTAATTAGGTCCATTTTCTCTAGAATGTTGTTCAATGCCACAACATCTTTCAGGATTTTTGTTTGGAAGATCTGTCCATTGTTGACAGTGGGGTATTAAAATCACCTACTATTAGTGTGTTGCTGTCTATATCTTTCTTAAAGTCCTCCAAGCTTGTCCTTATATATTTCCGAGCTCCTACATTGGATGCATATAGGTTTACCAGAGTTACTTCTTCTTGATGGATTGTTCCCTTATGTATTATGAAATGTCCTTCTTTATTCCTTTTTATGGCCTTCATTGTAAAATTTATTTTGCCTGAAATAAGTATTGCTACTCCAGCCTTTGTTTCATGTCCATTTGCTTGATATATATATTTTCCATCCCTTCACTCTCAATCTGTGTTGATGTTTTGTTATGAAGTGGGTTTCTTGAAGACAGCATATATGTGGGTCAGGTTTTCTCATCCATTCAGCTATCCTATGTCTTTTGATGGGTGCATTTAATCCATTTACATTTAAGGCTATTATTGATTAATACTTATTCATTACAATTTTCTCCCTTTGTGTCTGTATTCCTCTTTGGCTCACTCCATTTCTGTCTTTATATTTACTTATTTATTTTTAAACCAGACCCTGGATGAAATGGACACATTTCTGGAAATGTATATTCAACCAAAACTGAACCCAGAAGAATCAGAAAGCCTGAATAGGCCAATCACAACTAGTGAAATTAAAGAAGTCATCCAAAATCTCCCAAAGTACAAGAGCTCCGGGCCAGATGGAAACACAGGTGAATTTTACCAAACATTTAAGGAAGAATTAGCTCCTATCCTTCTCAACCTATACTAAAAAATCCAGGAAGAGAATTTTCTTTCTATGAGGACAATATTATTCTAATCCATAAACCAGGTCAAGACACAACTAAGAAAGAAAACTATAGGTCAATATCTCTGATGAACGTAGATGCTAAGATTCTCAACAAAATATTGGCCAACTGGATTCAGCAGTACATTACATAGATCATACACCATGATCAAATGGGCTTCATCCCAGGGATGCAAGGATGGTACAACATTTGTAAATCAATTAATGTAAAGCACTACATCAACAAATTGAAAGATAAAAACCATATGATCATATTAATAGTTGCTGAAAATCCTTTGATAAAGTACAGCAACAATTTATGAGAAAAACCTTCAGTAAAATGGGAATAGAGGGAGCATACCTCAACATCATAAACTCCATATATGAGAAATCTGAAGCCAACATCATACTTAATGGACAAAAACTAAAAGCTTTCCCCCTAAGATTAGACACAAGACAAAGCTGTCCACTTTCTCCACTTCCTTTCAACATTTTCTTGGAAGTTCTAGCTATAGCCATCAGAGAAGAAAAAGGAATCAAAGGTATCCAAATTGGAAAGGAGGAAGTCAAACTGTCATTATTTGCAGATGATATGATAGTGTACATACAAAACCCAATAGGCTCCACCAAAATCTTACTTGACCTAATAAGCAAATTTAGCAAAATACCTGGATATAAAGTCAATATCCAGAAATCAAAAGCATTTTTTGTGTACCAATAATGAAACATCAGTAATGGAAGCGAGAAAACAAATCCCATTTCCCATAGCAACAAGAAAAATAAAGTACCTAGGAATAAACTTAACCAAGGAGGTAAAAGACCTGTGCTCAGAAAACTACAGAACAATGAAGAAACAAATCAAGGAAGATACAAATAAATGGAAGCATATACCTTGTTAATGGATGGGAAGAATTAACATCATTAAAATGTCCATACTACCCAAAGCAATCTATACATTCAATGCAATCCCAATGAAAATACCAATGACAGACTTCACAGAAATAGAAAAAATACTTCAAAAATTTATATGTAGCCAAAAAAGCCCACAAATAGCCACCACAATCTTGAGAAAGAAGAACAAGATAGGAGGAATCACAATACCCGACTTCTAACAATACTACAAGGCTACTGTCATCAAAACTATCTGCTACTGGCATAAAAATAGACATATAGATCAATGGAACAGAATAGAGAGCCCAGAAATTATCCCAGGACTCTATGTTCAACTACTATTTGACAAAGGGGGAAGGAACATCAAATGGAGTAAAAACAGTCTCTTCAACAAATGGTGTTGGGAGAACTGGACAGCAACATGCAAAAAGATATAACTAGACCACCAACTTACACCATCCACCAGAATAAACTCAAGATGGATAAAGGATTTAAACATTGGCAGTACCACCATAAAGGTCCTGGAGAAAAATATAGGCAGTAAACTTTTGGATATCCTATGCAAAAAATATGTTTACTGACACTTCACCAAGGGCAAAAGAAATAAAAGCACAAATCAACAAATGGGATTATATCAAATTGAAAATTTTCTGTTCAGCTAAAGAAAACACCAGCAAAATTCAAAGGGAACCAACTGTGTGAGAAAACATAATTGCCCATGATACCTCAGACAAGGGTTTGATCTCCAAAATATATAAAGAACTAATGTGACTCAACACCCGGGAGACAGACAGCCCAATTAAAAAATGGGTAAAGGACCTGAACAGACAACTCACTGAGGAAGATATGCAAATGGCCTAGAGGCATATGAAAGAATGTTCAACATCACTGTCCACCAGAGAGATGCAAGTTAAAACCACAATAGGACACCACCTCATAGTTGTCAGAATGGCAATCATCAACAAATTAAGTGTTGGCAAGGATGTGGGGAAAAGGGAAGCCTCGTGCAATGTTGGTGGGAATGCAGGCTGGTGCAGCCACTGTGGAAAACATTATGGGATTTCCTCGAAAAACTAAAAATGGAACTGCCTTTTGATCCAGCAATTCCACTACTAGGACTATACCTGAAGAACCCTGCAACAACAATTCAGAAGAACCTATGTACACCTATGTTCATAGCAGCACTATTTACAGTAGTCAAGTGCTGGAAACAGCCTAAGTGCCCATCAGTGGATGATTGGTTCAAAAAGCTTTGGTACATTTACACAATGGAATACTACACAGCAGAAAGAAAGAAGTAACTCCTACTCTTTGCAACAACATGGATGGAACTGGAGAGTATTATGCCTTGTAAAATAAGCCAGTCAGTGAAGGACTAATACCATGTGATCTCACTCATTACAGGACAATAATGAATAAAACTAACAACTAGCAAAACAGAATCAAATATATGAATACAGTGAATAGGCCTTTAGTGGTCAGGGGGAAGAGTGTTTGGGGGATGAAGAGGCAGGGAAGGGGAGCAATTGAGACAAGAACCTAGTATGAAGGAACCATGGACATGGACAACAGATGGTACTGACTTTGTGGGGGAATGGGTGGCTGGGGAGGGGGACAGAGGGGAGCAAAAAGAGGATGGGTGTAATATAACAACAATAAAATAAAATTACAGGGACCAACAATGAAGAGCAGGAATCCCAGTTTCAAATCAAGATTTGGAACATAAATAAACATTCAATCATAACAGAATGAAGTAACAAGTATTTAAAAAATGAGATGAGAATAAGAAGACTCTGAGACATCTCCAAAAGTGCCGACATCCAAATTTTAGGTGTGCCAGAATGAGAAGAAGAAGAGCAAGAATTTTAAAACTTACTTGAAAAAATAATGAATGAAAAAATTTTTAAATCTGGTGAATAAACTAGACATATAAGCTCAGGAAGCACAGAGAGTCCTGAATGAGCTGGACCAAGAGAGAACCACATCAAGAGAAATAAAAATTAAAATGCCAAAGATTAAAGATAAAGAAAGAATCTTAAAAGCTGCAAGAGAGGAGAGTCTACAAAGGAGTTGCCATAAGATTATCACCTAACTTCTCAAAAGCAACTTTGCAGTCAAGAAAGGACTAGCAAGAAGTATTATTCAAAATGATGAAAGAAAAGGACCTACAACCAAAATTTCTCTATCCAGCAAAGCTATCATTGAGAATGCAAGGGCAGGTGAAATGTCTTCCAGACAAGGTAAAACTAAAGGAGTTCATCATTACCAAGCCATTATTGTATGAAATGTTAAAGGGACTTATTAAAGCAAATCAAAGCTATGAACATTAAAATAACAAAAAAACCTGGTTTCTTCTGCTTGTCTGTTTTCTTCCTATATTGAGACCATATGGTATGTATTTGTCTTTTGACACCTGGCTTATTTCACTAAGCATGATCCTCTCCAGTTCCAACCATGCAATTGCAAAAGGCAGGAGTTCTTTCTTCCTTTCAGCTGCATAGAACTCCATTATGTAAATGTAACACAGTTTTTTGATCCATTCATCCATAGATGGACACTTGGGCTGTCTCCAGCACTTGGCTATTATAAATAGCACTGTTATGAACACAGGGGTGCATAGGTTCTTTCGAATTGTTTCAGGATTCTTCAGGTATATTCCTAGCAGTGAAACCACTAGGTCATAAGCCAGATCTATTTTTAGTTTTTTGAGTAATTTCCATACTGTTTTCCACAGTGACTGCACCAGTCGGCATTCCTACCTACAATGTACCATTCTCCACATCCTCACCAGCACTTGTAGTTTGTTGATTTGTTTATGATGGCCATTCAGACAAGTGTGAGGTGGGATCTCCTTGTGCTTTTAATTTGAATCTCTCTGATGGCTAGTGATTTTGAGCATTCTTTCATACGCCTATGGGCCCCTCATACGTCCTCTTTGGAGAAAAAGCAGCTTTTTGTCTAATTAAAAAATCACTTTGCGGGGAATGGTTGGGTGGGGAGGGGGACAAAGGGGAGCAAAAAAGGGGATGGATGTAGCACAACAACAATAAAATTAAATTTAAAAAATTCAAACATACTTTTAGATATTTACATGCAAATTATTTCAAAAGTATAACATTAAAAAAGTCTCTGCTTTGGTACATTTACACAATGGAATTCTATATAGCAGAAAGAAAGAAGGAAATTGTACCCTTTGCAACAACATGGATGCAACTGGAGAATATTATGCTTAGTGAAATAAGCCAGTCAGTGAAGGAAAAATATCATATGATCTCACCCATTATGGGACAATAATGAACAAAACTAACAACAAACAAAACAGAACCAAATATATGAATACAGCGAAAAGGCCTTCAG